>CAXITT010000939.1:174385-189717 GCA_964033795.1 Lymnaea stagnalis
TTTTTTTTTTTTTTTTTTTTTTTTTTTTTTTTTTTGTTGTAAATAAAAGGCTGCTTACTTTTGCCAATGCTCAGTTCAGACGTTCAAAAGTTGGATAGCTAAATTGCCTTTTGATCGCACTGTATAGTACTGTATAGTAAAACAAAATAATGCTTTCAAAAAGAAATTTAACGCGAAATTTGATAGTGTGAACTATGCAGCAAGTATTAAGACATTCGAATTCGTGTGTGAAATTGTGGAAATCTATAATTATACTTATTACTTATACTACTACTAATATTTTTTTTAGATTTTGAATTAATTTTATTGGTTTCTTCAATATTATTATATAATGTGTAAAAATGATAATTAGTTTTGAAAAAATTGATACAATTTGATTATTTTAACCTTTCTTTGTCAAAAGAGAGTTTTGTGTATACTAAATGTTTGCAACATTTCATTTATAATGATACTAGCGAGTACCCGGCATGCGTTGCAATGCCACTCAAAGAAAGAAAATGGTTGCATGTTAATTATGTTTTTTCAAGAGCTTTTAAATACTCAAAGTTTTTCTTGTTTTTGTATCTGGTATATACACGAATAAATCAGAAGATTTTCCGACGCCAGAGCAGGCCACATACATCTGTCCATGGGAGAAGCATGGGTTTTCCAAATTTAGTCCGCAAACTTGTAGCGATTGTCCCTGTCCTTTGTAGATAGTCATTGTAGACGCGTGTCTCATCGGAAACTGTAGGCATTTGAATTCAAATGGCATATCTGTTGGAATCATTGGGGTGAATGGCAAAAGTACATCACCTAGTTTAAATTTTCAATTTAAAATAGTAACGTCAATTGAAACAATTTCGGAAGATTCATTTGAACAAATGTACCGTACCTAATGCTTCGATATCAAAGTACGTTTATCGTTGCAAATCAAGAGCGAAACGTTTGTTTGCATATCGATTCCGAGTGGTCATTCACAACTCATGAATCATCAAATATGAATAGTATTTCATGGCACTGACTTTCTTATTCGAATTTCTCAATTTGATGTCAAATGATATCCATCTTCTCCTTGCCAAAATAAAATATGATATTGCAATCAATCGTATTAGTGATGAGTTTCTGAGACTCGCTGAACATCCCCACTTCTGCGATGAAGAATTATATCACGTGAGTTAAATTCTTCGCCAACTATAACGATCGCCACTTCATCAATTGTTGGTGCATTGTATTGTCTTTTATGTTGGCCGACAGGTGTTTAGTCTGCTCTAACTATGACTTTGTATTCATCAGTCGGCATATTTTCAAGTGCAATTCTGAACATTTAAATTAATTCGTTGTGTTGCATTAATAACGTTTGCATTGCAGCGACGATTTCTCGTTTAGTGCCCCTATTGATATGACAACGTTGATCAAGTGTTCATCAGTATTCCCCATGAAATCATGTTAAGACATTTGTGATCTGTGTTTGGCATTGGCATAAGAGATCATACACGATAGTAAATTTGGCCTTGCACTTTACTTTAAATGTTGGCATGTAATTCTCGAGCACGATATTTGTTGCACCGAACGATGTCATTTGGAACATGAATTACACTTGCGTATGTTTGCCAAGAAATGTTTCGATTGGCTTTTGTCACCTACCAACGTTGATAATGGTTCAGATGGTGAATGTAATTCTGGCAATTTCATTTTCCATCCGCGCAGCAAATTCCCGGTGTTTCATTTTTAAATTTGAGGGCACTGCAATACACGCATAATTGATCTATTTTTCAAATAAACCACACTTGGATTAAGACTGTAATCATAATTAGCATCGTAATGGAATGTACTAAGGTTTAATTCAGCGTGCAATGTTCGTCTGGATCGAGCATTGCGTACTTTATCGGAATCCAGTCTTGTTTCTCGCTGCTCGAATGATTCAGACAAACGGGTTTCAGCATTGCTTACTCGGCCGGTTTTGAGTCTTGGTTTCTATTGCTCGACCGTTTCAGGTGAACGGTATTGAGCATTGCGTACTCGAGTGGATTCTAGTCTTACATTCCGTTGCTCAACAGTTTCGAAAGATCGGGACTACTTTTCCTTTCGTGCTTGAGGTTTAGATAGACCAACACATTTTTGTTTGGGTGGAATAATTTATTTGACAGCGAAATTATTGCTTTGTGACATCTGTTGTTAGCAATGGTATTTCCCAATTAACAGAACTTGTTAGGTCACAAACAAAATGAAATATCGCTGTTTGTATATGATTCAATTAATTTACAATATTCCTAACGCTCATAATTTTCACACATAAGGATCTCACATCTTTTTACATGAAAACCTCGCACAATAGGTACGTTCATTTTTGGCAGGAGATTTCAAGTTGTATAGTTTCACATTAATTTGTAAATCGTAAAATTCCAGCGGTAAAAAAATTACCATAGTTGAATTACCATTTAAATACTTGAGAAACCATCGATTCATGTAAAATGTATTTACATAACACAAAACAACTCTGAAATTATAAGACTCTATTCAAGAAATACTCTTAGTTGAAAAAAAAAAAAAAAAACGCGATTTCGATGTCATTTCCGATTCTAAAATACGTCACAAAATTTAAGCTTATTTATACACATAACAAAAATACTCTCTACACTAAAAATGCAAAAACGTGTTTTCTCTGCTTTACTACAAATGTGTAATTTGTTCAAGGTCGGTAGTGTTGATATCTCCGTTATAAATTATATTGATGAAGCTCATTTAAGAAAATAAATTGAATTTAGGGTCCCCATCCCTAATTGGAATATTGTACAATGGATGTACTAACTTTGAAAAAATTTGCCGGCGGATTCAACTACTTCCACACATGCAATAGCTCTGTTTGAAATTATAGTTATAAAGCTCTTAGAAGAAAATATGAAATTAGGGTCACTGGCCCAAACGGAATATTGTAAAATGTGTTTTTCTAATTTAGAAACATTTGCGGTAGTGCGCATTTCACTTGACCCAGTTTTATCACAATCGATTGAATGGTATAGAAATGCATACGATAATTATATAGATAATAGAAGTTTGGAAAATGAATTTAGGGCCAGTCGCCACAAATGGAAATTGTAGACTTGTTGTATTACTTCAGAAACCTACTTAATATGTCACACACTCAATTTAATATCACTATTTGTATTTGATTAAAAAGCTATCCATCCATGAATTAGCTCTGTTTGAAATTATAGTTGTATAGCTTAAAATTATAGTTGTATAGCTTACATAGAAAAAACGAACATTAGGACCCCTGTTAAAAAACGGAGTATTTTAAAATGGTTGTAATCATTTAAGAAACCTTTGCGGGCGTGCGCACAACATCTCTCTAAAATTTTCTCGCAGTCTAATAATGTAGAGGAGCGCATACGGAATTTATTTTTTATAAAGCTCCTAAGTATAAGGAAAAAAACACGAATTTTGGGCCAATTGCCAAAAAAACGGAATATTTTAGAAGGGTTATAATGGCTTAGAAAAATGCTCTGGCTTATGGACAACAACTCACCTCAGTTTTATCGCAATCGCTTGAATGATGTAGGAGCGCATACGGTTTGAAATTATATTTATACAGCTCATTTTGTAAAAACAAACATAGGTCCCCTGGCTCAACACTGAATATTTTAAAACGGTTGTAGCAATTTAAGAACCTTTGTGGGCGATAGCAAAACATCTCAAAAAATTTTTATCGCATTCTGAAGAATGGTATAGGAGAGCATACGGAAATTATTTTTTACAAAGCTTATATAAGAATAAAATATGAATTTGGGTCAACAGTCGAAAACAGAATATTTTAAAAGTGTTGTAATGAATGAGTAAAATGGCTATGTTTATGGATAACAATTCTTCAAAGTTTTATTGCAATCACATGGATGGTGCAGGAGCGCATATGGTTTGAAAATATATTTATATAGCTCGTATAAGAAAAAAAATAAATAGGGCTCCTGGCTCAAGTTGTAATATTTTGAAAAGTTTGTAATAAATTAAAAACCTTTGCGGAAGTGCTCCCAACATCTCACCAAAGTTATTTTGTAATCGGATAAATGGCGTAAGATCGCATACGGAAATTATTTTTTACAAAGCTCATATTAGAGACAATACGAATTAAGGGCCAACGGCCGAAAAAGGAGTAATTTTAAAAGTGTTTAAATAAAACAGTAAAATTATCTAGCCAATGGACAACAACTCACCGAGTTTTGTACCAATCGCATCATTGGTGTAGGAGCGCATACGGTTTGGAAAATATATTTATATAGCTCATTTAAGGAAAAACGAATATGAGGCCCCTGGCTCAAAAATGAATAATTTAAAACTATTGTAATAATTTAGAAATGTTTATGAACATGCTCGCAACATTTCACCAAAGTGTTATATTAATCGGATAAATGGCGTAGGAGCGCATGTGGAAAATATTTGTACAAAGCTCACAGAAGAAAAAAAACGATTTTATGGCCAACGGCTAAGAACGGAACACTTTATAAGATTTCTATTGATTCAGTTAAATTGACAGTTATGTGGACAACAAATGTCCGAAGTATTGTCGCGATCGCATGAATGGTGTAGGAGCGCATACGAGACATAAAGACAGACATACGAATGTGAGGCCACTGGCTCAAAACTGAATAATTTAAAACGATTGTAAAAATTTAGAAATGTTTATAATCATTCTCGCAACATTTCACCAAAGTTTTATATGAATCGGATAAATGGCGTAGGAGCGCATATGGAAAATATTTTACAAAGCTCATATAAGAAAAAAAACGAATTAAGGGCCAACGGATAGGAACGGAACACTTGATAAGGTTTTTGAAGACTTAGTTAAATGGCCGGTTATGTGTAAAACAACTGTTTAAAGTTTTGTCGCAATCGCATGAATGGTGTAAGAGCGCATACGAGACATACAGACAGACAGACATACAAACATTCATTTTTATATATATAGATGATTTAGTACGTTTCCTTGGAAACAAGATGTCCGCTCTCTCGGAATTTACCATACATTTTTAAGGTTATGAATACGAATAGTTATCGATTCAAAATCATGTCACATATTGTTTCATTGGGTAACAATAGTAAGGAATACACAATGGGTATACTTCATTTCTTGACATGAAGTAAGTTCTTATAGACAATAATTTCAGAAAACTTACAGTGCTCACAGATAAAATGAAGAAACCAATGGGTCTTGTCAAACATCACCAGATGTTATGAACTCTAGAAGGACTATATCCAAACAATGAATTCTCATACTGTATATAATATATATATTATATATTATAATATATATATATGTATATTCTCATATATATATAAATATATATAAAACAGTTCTATTGCGACTGTTGGTTCATTAAATTTAATGTTACACTTTAGTAGCCAATATTATGTTCTATTCCACGTATATAGTCCTCAGCCTGAATATTGGGCTCAAAAGAATTGACAATGCGAGTGAGTCTTTCTGCTGAATCTTTATATTGTCTTCTTCCTGGAGGAGGCTCTTGACCACTGATGTATTGTTCAATACGAAGTTCTTTCAAACTTTGTTCACGTTTGGTAGCTTTTATAAATTTCCAAATGTTGGGGTGGTCAGCGCAAACTTGGTTCTGAAAGCCCCTGTGCCAACCTTCAAGAGCATTGTTGGTTTTTGGCAAACCTTGTTGACTAGCATCAAAGCAATTCCACATATGAATGGAAAATCGAGATGGACGACGGTGACTATGATTAGGTCGACCGATCCATGTGCCCTCAAAATAGTCAACAACTACTTGAGCTTCAGGGGGTAAAATATTTCCGTTACAAAGTAACTCAAAATACTCTACCACATGTTGTGTAGGAACAAATGCTAAGGCAGATAACATTCGTATCCTTAATGTAAATTCGGGGTCACAGTTGTAATTTAGCTTCAAGCCATTTGTTTGCAAATTTCTATAGATACACTGGCAGAAGTGAAAAAAGTATCCTCGAATAATTGTTTGAGGGAACTCAACATTTATGGCATTTACCATTGCAAGCTCAAAGTCTATGAGAAAAGTATGACGATTACAAGCAGACTCCAAGTCTTTGATAGCTCTTAAAAGTTGTATATAACTTTGTACAGTTTTTATTGGAAGGAGTGCATAAACTAATGGCACAGCAGCATGTTCACGTAAGCCATGTATTGTATACAATTGTTCAAATAAAGGTGGTACCGTTTTAAAAGTGCCATCTGCATACCAGTGTTTTTAGCTTGTAAGTAAACGTAGGTTATTCCTGGTTGAAAATATTAAAACTCTGTCATCCACCGGCCCAGAATCAAACAGTAAAAAGTCTTCACCATTCTCTGTAGAATTATATTCGCCAATGAATCTAATGTCCCTCCTATGAGTAGGAATATCTGGACCCCGAATCTCTTTTATTCTATGATTTCTTATGTTTCTTTTCATAGCTTCAACTGAAGGCAGTTGACCTTTCGTTTCTGGTGTTAGATTTAATGAAGCATTAGATACATTATAATGCGGAGAGTCGCATGTTGTTACAAACTTATTCTTACTTAATAGGTTCGTTGGCTTCGTTGTCTAGGGGTTTATTATATACACTTCACAACTATAATTCTTTTATGAAATATCTTTATTAATAAACTAAGTCCTCAACTGCCATTACTGTACTCAAAGAACAACACCATCTACAATAATAATACGTCATATCCCTTTCCACACAATATGTCAAAAGATACTAAGAATAACGGATAAAACAACACACATAATCTCAAACCAACACGCAATCACACTATACACTCAAGTCCCTAACATTCCTCCCCCGCTTCCTTTGACATTAATTTGAAAAATTCATGTCACCCACAAATACATATCCAAAAATGTGTCAATAGACATTAAACAATTAACAAGAGTAAATACCAAATGTACACCAATCAATAACAATATTACATTTTCAATTAAGCGACATGTATTACAAACGAACTTATAACACATTTCCACCCCAAAATGTTTTAACCAATCTGGCAACATACATAAAAAATGTTAGTATCACCTCCCAACTCAACAAAGTCAACCCCTTAAATACAAATTAATTCTGAGCAATTCCTGGTCCAAAACATAATATATCATCTTCACGTGTACATTATGAAAATAAAAATTCTCTCATCTAACTCGAACAATGGGGAAACAATTGCCTCCTCCATGTAACTTAGGTAAAAACCATTAGCCACAGCAAAATTGTCTGAGTCGGAGATGGACTCGACACATCCCCCCCCCCAGTTTTAGGAATGTCCTTGACAAGCTCATGACCTCCACATCGTTATTACCGCAACTTGTCCAGGTCCTAACATTTTTGAAACATCGGACCAGATCTAAATCTCTCTCTTGTCCAAAATCCAAGTGTCTCCCTCTACCACGGCAGTTTAATCCTCCCCATTACTCAGGCACGTTCAAATCAGTAACATCTAAACATTGCTATGTCCTAAAGATACTGCCAAGTAAACATATGTCTGAAAGCATTACCAGAATATTTTAATCTTACATGAGGTGTCAATTATACGGCCTTGACTAGTTAAAAAGCTCGTCTCAGGCACAAATGTTTAGTGTCTGTAAACAACTCTACTCAGTGTTATTTTGCTATAGAAAGAATATAATATAATTTTCATAATGCTATTACCATGAAAATTAATTTTAAAAATGAACAATGACATACAAGCTTTTGAAAACTACATCCTAAAAATGAAAACTTCAATGCTAAATTTTAAAGTCTGTTAGATTTTATAGACTTTTTTAAATTAGGAAAAATTATAACATTGACAACAAAATTATTGTCCAGCACACAAAAATTGACCTCAAAATAAACGAAACTCTGCCTGTTAAATGGAAAAAAAATTTAAAAAATAACATCTATGGACACATGTGGACATCCTTAAATTGTCCAGTCCCAAATTCATATTTAAAGAGGGCGGGATATTACGCCTGTCAGTCGCCTGACAAAAAGCGTGCACATTTTTCCACCAGCTTAACTCTTCCCTCTCAATTCTCACTTGCTTCATTTTGTTATGGCCTTTTGACACATTATTCACTAATAAATGAAATATTTGCACATTTAAATTCTTAAATATAATTATTTCATCATCATTAAAATTGCAAACATGAACAAAATCAGTTATAATGACGAAATCCACAACCTCACCTCCCAACTCATGGAAAAAACACACGTTCACCAAATTACGAAAAACGGACCTGTCATGGCTCTCAAAATTTGAGCACTCCTGGCTCTCGTGATCATAAATATCACACACATGAAAATTCAAACATATTTTCTCTTCTATCCCCTTCTCAGGGAAAAAACTCACAGCCTTCAAGTAAAGTTTATGTTCATTATTAAAAACGTTAACCTTGTTGTCCCCACGGTTCTCAAGCCTCCAGTAATCAGTGTCTATTACATCACAAATTCCCCGACTGAACTACTACCCTCGTAGCTCCACGTAAGGTGATCTCCTATGACTTCTACCTTGTTAAACATACGCCTCCTCGACAAGCTCGCCACCTCTACCTCGTGATCTGCGTAGCTTGTCCACTTCTTAATATTATCAGCATCTCCTTCTTTCACAAAATCCACATCTATTTGCTGTATACAATCAGGAAATGCCTCTAAACTAAGATCTCCCTGATGTATAAAATTAACAAATTCCTCCTGTACCAAGTCAATATCTTCTTGGTTTACAAAATAAATAAATCCCTCCTGTACTAAACCAACATCCTCTTTCCATACATAATCAACATCTGCTTCCTGTACCAAGCTAGTTTTAATTAAAGTCTCTATGTCAATTAAAACATCTTCAAGAATACACTGTGCTATGCCTACATTTAGTACGACTGCGTCAATTTTCTCACACGCAGCACCCAGTTTTTCAACATCCTGGCATGCAAAATTTCTATCTGACTCCTGAAATTCAGTTCCATTTAAAACACTCCTTGCCTCCTTAATGTCAATCATATGGTCATTTAAATTTACCTCGTTAATAGCCCCCATAAAAAAATCGTTCTCCCTGTCCTCAGCCACATCACCACCACGTTCCTCAAGATACCCAAGTTCCTCCACAACTTCGTTAATATTTTTCTTAACCTCTTTGACAAAAGTGATTTTACTCTTTTTAACTTTCACCCACTGCCTCCCGCTTTCCTTAGCCACACGAATATCATCTCTCTGTCTCCCCCTCTTCAAATTCTCAACTTCAGCCACTTGTCTCCTACTTAATTATTCTCTCCACATACTATGTTTTTCCTGCAACATTAACTCTTCCTGTGCCAGCTCCTGGTCCAGCTGTTCTCGCCTAACTTAACTTTCACGTTCTTCCCGTTCTAACCTATCTTGTCTTTCTCGTTCTTCCTGTTCTAGTTTAGCTTGTCTTTCACGTTCTAGCCTATCTTGTCTATCTTGTTCTCTAGCTTGTCTATCTCGTTCTTCTCGTTCTAGCCTATCTTGTCTATCTCGTTCTTTATCCCTCTCCTCCCTTTCTAGCTGATCTTTTTTTATCAGTTTCCTTTCCACCCACCTAGTAAGAGCCTCGTCTTTATAACCCAGGTCCTCTCCAAACTCTCGTAGTTCCAAGATATAGGTTTCATCTACGCTCGTTGTTTCTATTGTTTATAATCATAAATTTAACAATTGGGCAAGTTCAAATACAACAGACTAAAATAATACATTTAAATATGTTATATAACAGAAAAAAGTATGTGTATCTATCTATATATGTTTATGAACAAAATCTTACCTAACTATAAAGAGAGCACAAATAAAACAAGTAACTTAAGTCTTTATCTTGTCCCTCACGAATCTCTTGAGCACAATTGTCACTGAACGGGCATGAGTACAATGTCAAATAGGGGTACAGCACAGTGCACAGCAGGAAACAGTAACGCTAGGATGCAGTCACAGAGTGATACAGGACCAGTGGGATACTGGCCAAGCATGATACAGGCAAGGGAGCGGCCTAACGTCAAACCGGGAAACAGCACAGCAGCATACGATGATCGCTGGATACAGGCCCAGTGGGATACTGGCCAAGCAGGATACAGGCCAGGCAGCGGCCTAACGTCAAACCGGGAAACAGCACAGCAGCATGCGATGGTCGCTGGATACAGGCCCAGTGGGATACTGGCCAAGCAGGATACAGGCAAGACAGCGTCCTAACGTCAAACCGGGAAACAACAAAGCAGCATGCGATGGTCGCTGGATACAGGCCCAGTGGGATACTGGCCAGGCAGGATACAGTAGAGCAGCATGTAGTAGTCGCAGGATGCAGGTTTATCAGGATTCAAACCCAGCAGGACACAGGACCAGCAGCACACGTATTCATCAGTATGCAGTCACGGCAGGCTATGGGCGCCCAATCGCGGACGAACCTCCCAAATGTTACAAACCTATTCGTACTTAATGGGTTCGTTGGCTTCGTTGTCTAGGGGTTTATTATATACACTTCACAACTATAATTCTTTTAATGAAATATCTTTATTAATCAAACTAAGTCCTCAACTGCCATTACTGTACTCAAAGAACAAAACTCTACCACCATCTACAATACTAATACGTCATATCCCTTTCCACACAATACGTCACAAGATACTATGAATAATGGATAAAACAACACACATAATCTCAAACCAACACGCAATCACACTATACACTCAAGTCCCTAACACATGTGTTTATAGCGTCTCTTTTAATCTGGTTCATAACTACATTACCTTCAACCTTGGAGCTATCAGCTGCATGGCTGTGCTCGTTGCTTTGTTTGGTAATAATAGTGTTGTTAACAGTTACCACTCGACATGGGCACGAAAGTTTTTTGAAGTTTTCTCACATCCAATAGATTTTATCGTTAGGCTGCTTTTCTTTCAGGTAGATGTAGCCGTCAACTACAAGTTTTATTTTATTTTTTGTGCCTCTAACAAAGTTATCCTCTGACATGGATGCCATTTTGATTACTTGTCATTTAAGGACTACCCATCGGTTTGATGCCACTAATTACCGAACAAAGTTAGAACTTTTGTTGTTACAAATCAGTGTTGTCCCGCGTCACACATTTAAATAAGGTGATCCGATTTTCTAAGAATTTTTATGAAAACTTTACTAGGATTGAGATATAAAAACTGTTCGAAAGAATACATTTAAAAAAAAGACGTTTTAGTGGTGGTATTTAAATGTTAACTTGATACGTTAATTTCTCAATGATTAAATAGCTACTGTTTCGTATTTTTCTGTTTGAAAACAAAATTCATTTCGTACACACATCCTTTTGAACACAGAAACAGATCTCCATAATTCTCACTCGCAAGTCTTAAGCATAAAAATTATTTACAAGAAAAATAAAAAAAAGAATCGAACAAAGTTTAGCTTGAACAAACTAACTTGGAACAAATTACACTATCCACATTTCTCCCTGGCATCTCTTAGATTTAAAAAAACAATCGACCAAAGTTCCTTTCAATCAAAGTCCAGTTCTATCAAATTTTCGTTCGATCAAACTTCCGTTCTTTCAAACTGCCGTTCGATCAAATTTTCGTTCGGTCAAACTTCCGGTCGATCCAATTTACGTTCGGTCAAACTTCCGTTCGATCAAATTTCCGTTCGGTCAAACTTCCGTTCGATCAAATCTCCGTTCGATCAAATCTCCGTTCGACCAAACTTCCGTTCGATCAAATTTCCGTCCATCAATTTACCGTCGACGAAATTTCTTTCGACGAAAATTCCGGATACGCTTTGGCACGTGTTGGCCTATACTAAAGGATCAACCCGAGACAGAAAATGAGGCAGGGCAAGGAGGGTGCATCACAGGTCATAGACGGACCCTAATCAGATGGGTTTTAAGGGACTTTCTAAAAATGGACGAGGTTTCACAATGACTGATATGGAAGGGGAGCAGGTTCCAGAACAAAATAGACATCTGATGGTGAAAATCTGATCAGTCGTTGATCTGTTAGGCCTAAATCCACATTGTTAATCACCTCGTATTTCTTCAGTGTAAGGTTGAAGTATTTTGGCAACAAGTTTTGTCAATATTTTGTATGCAACATTTAATAGGGAGATTCCTCTGTAGTTTGTGGACTGAAGTTTTGAGCCTTTCTTGTGTATTGGGTTATTAATGCTGTTTCCCATTCTGTCCGGATTTTATCTTCTTGCCAAATTTTAGTTAACATTTTATGTATCTGATTGTGTAGTTCATTTCCACCATATTTAATCAGTTCTACTGTGATAAGGTCTTGTCCGGGTCCTTTGTGATTTTTCATATAATTAATTACCCCTTTGGTTTCTTCTAGGGTTGGGGATTGTATTAAAGAGTCTGGTCCTCCCTGTGGGAGTTGATAATATTCTTCTTGTCTATTGTCTGCATTCAGTATGTCCTCAAAATATTTAGCCCTGTTCTCCAGTACTTTGTTTTTTCCGTGATTAATTCTCCATTGTGGCTCTCACACATTGGTGGTCTGGCTTGGCAGCCATTCTTTTTATATTTTATCTTCATGTACATTCCTCTTATGTTTCCCTCTCATGATAAATCTTCCATTTCCTTTCGTTTTGCTTTTTCCTATTCCCTTCTTTTCTTCTTACACATTGTTGTTGCTTTCCATCTGGCTTCCTTGAATAATTGTGTTGTCTTTCTGGTTTCCCTTTGTAACATAATCATTCGTGTCTAATTTTTTTCTTCCAGTCTCTCTGCATTCACCGTCGAACCAGCCTACCTTTTGTTGGCTTGCATAAATTCCGCAACTTTTTCTGCTGATCTTTAATTGCATTTTTATCCTATCCCGCTGTTCATTTATGTGGCTATCCTCATTTACTTCATCCTGCGATGCTTCTAATTGTGAGTGTACTTCATTTTGATAAGCTTTTGCAGTTAATGGGTCTTTGGGCAGATTTTGTTAATCGTGTCGTTTCTCTTTTAAATTACGACGATTGTGAATTAAGCTTTTTCTCTGTCTATATTTCACCTTTACACGTAGATGGTCCGAGGCCTCATCTGTTCCTCTAAGGCTTCTCACAACTAATATATCTGATCCACGTGTCCGATCTATTAGAACATGATCAATTTGATTGTGGGTATTTCCATCTGGTGAGTTCGACCAAGCTTTATTTATATTTTCGTGGCGGAAACTTGGTGCTGCTGACACCCCTTTTCCTACAGCAAAGACAGTGAGTCGGATCCCATTTTCATTGGATTCTTCATGCAGACTTTCCTTGCCAATAGTTGGAATTAAAACCTTTTTTTTCATATGTTGGCATTGTAGTCTCAAATCACTATTTTAATACCATGTCGCGGTCCGTCTTCGTAGATCTTTTCTAGTGTCTCATTCAAAGATTTTTTATTCTGATCTTCTGTGTCTTTGGTTGGAGCATGTACATTTATGAATGCTATATTGAACATTTTTCCCCACACAGGCAAAGAACCCCATCTTTCGTTTTCTGGTTTGAAGCATATGATTGCACTGACTGCTTCTTTCACGGCAAATCATGTACCTAGTGTGTTGTTACCACTATAAAATATGGTGTATTCTTTTGTTTTTAGGATGTCAAAACTTACTATACGACGAATAATTTGGACAAATATTTGACTTAGAGTGTAAGAAAAATGGATTATAGATAAAATAATATTAGAATATTTTATGCTGTAAGGCTTTGCTATTAAAAAGTGATCAGTCGTTGTTTAAAGTTTAATGGCAATCATCAAGATATGTGCACATAGCCTAAAAAGAAAATGGAATATTTTTTGCGCCACGTGTGTTTTTGTAGGTTCTATGAATGAAATATTAAACGAATAAATCTCAAATGTAAAAAAAAAAGAACCTTAAAATGTATTAATGGCACTCCAAAATTTTAAAAGATTTACTTTTACTCATTTAATAATATAACTCTAAAGTGGCATTAGAAAGATAATTAAGTAAAAGATGATGAGCATATGTTTTAATATGAAAATAATTGATACATTTCCATTTCTTTTATTTTCAGACCAATATGTCATTTTTCTTTTATAGACTAATTGCTTTGTTGGCTATTGTTGGTGAGTTTCCTTGTTTTAAACGATTTTAAGTTCTTTTAAATGGTATTGTGCAAATTTGAAAATATTTTAACATGAAGAAAATAAATAAATTTGTTTAAAAAATCGTATTTCTATTAATATAACTAAAAAAAAAATATAGAGTCAACTTACATTTATTGTTTTTTTAGAATATATATAATTATTTATCTGGTAATATGGTGCATACATATCGGCAACAACCTTCAAACGAAGCTATCTACTTAAAGTTTCAAGACTTGATCAACTCTAAAAAGGTGGTCATCAGTTCAATTTTCTGTTCGTTGCATTTCTCTTGTACTTTTCTAGCTTCAAACACAGTATTAAGGTTATCGAGTTTATTAAGTAAATTTTTTAAAATTTCTTCCAGGAGCCCTTTCGCAAGATGGGTATTACGACTTCTTAGCAATACGCTATAGGTTATCTTGCCTAGAATCTTGTGTAAATGTATGACACAGTAGTTTTCACTAGATTGATTTTCCCTTGATGCATGTACTGAAGAATAATTATACATTATAAAATTACAGTGGAATCCTCACTTTCAGCCACGTTAAGATTTCAATTATATATGTCCACCCATTTTGAAAATGTGGGCATGTAGCAAGTAACAATTTTGATTAAAACAAGTATAGCTTTTAGGGTTTCGTTTGTAGTAGCAGGGATTGTTCAATTTCTTATTGATTGGGTCCTGCAAGAGACGATTATTGCTTGGACATATTGAAGATTTGAATTTGCATGAGCATATTAACACATCGATTGTAAATTTTTTTATAATCAGTGACTATAGCTTTCTCACGAGCATGCAGTTTTGGGGTTGTAATCTACTAGAAGAACAGTTTATAATTTTGAATACGCAGAACCCGGGATAGCTTTTCCTTTGTCGCTCAAAAGATTACGGTGCAATAGACGCAGTCATTGTAACATCGTTCTAATTATCCTGTTATACTTATTTGTCATGTAAATTTCTTTGGTTTATGGTCTTTGATAAAGACATTATTTTTAACTCATTAGTTGTTTGATTACGAAACAAACACCAATATTATAATAAAACTGAATCTCCAATTAAGAATGTTTTCAAAAAATTAAAAAACTATTAGTTATTTACGCACTCTCTCTATCTCTCCCCCTTTCTCCCCTCTCCCCTCTCTCTCTCCCTCTATCTATCTATCTATCTATCTATCTATCTATCTATCTATCTATCTATCTATCTATCTATCTATCTATCTATCTATCTATCTATCTATCTATCTATCTATCTATCTATCTATCTATCTATCTATCT
>CAXITT010000939.1:191054-208132 GCA_964033795.1 Lymnaea stagnalis
ATCTATCTATCTATCTATCTATCTATCTATCTATCTATCTATCTATCTATCTATCTATCTATGTATCTATCTATCTATCTATCTATCTATCTATCTATCTATCTATCTATCTATCTATCTATCTATCTATATATATGTATATACATATATATATATATATATCAATCTATATCTATTTCTCTTTCTCTCTCCCTTCTTCTTCTCTCTCTCACTCTCTCCCACTCTTCTTAACTGTAAGTAAAACTATTTTTAAAATGGATTTATTACCTTTTACTGACTTGCTCTTTCAGATGTCTCTTGGTGTCAATGGTCGATGGAAGGAAAAACTCAAACATTTAAGTTTGCTATTAACAATTATGGCTATGTTACTAACATAAATTGGATCTTTCAAAATGGAAATAGAAATACTACTTTATTTCTATGTAGTTCAGCTAATGTTATGAGATGTGATGCCGTTGACGATACAACTCTCGACCTTTACTCAGCAAATATTACATCAAATTCATCATCAATTATAAGTGTATTCACAATCAAGAATGTCAGCCTTTCTCTACACAATACAGGATGGTTCTATACTGCTGAATTTAATACAAACATTAGCTTTCATGAAACATCGGGATTCAACCTTTACGTATTTAGTGAGTTAAAATTAGTGGAATTAAGTAGTTTATACCATATTAGAAATATAAAATCCTATTCAGCAGTTAATAACATTTTTTTAGAAATGTATGAAATGTTTAATGTTAAATCATAGTAATTGAGGGATCTTTTAAAAAAAAAAAAAAATTAGCCCCTGCTGAGAGTCCAACATGTGATGAAGTCAAACTACTAAATGAAAGCAATATTCAAATAACTTGTTGGACGAAAAAAGTTTTTCCTGCAAGCGTGTGTCTATTTAATGTCAATTTCAATGTAAGTATTTTAAAACAAATTTATTTGCACGAACTATATTTAATTTATTGTTGTAAATTTGGCAATCCATCGTAGATCTATTTTTTTTTAAAATTAAGATTATGGGGGGCATTACACAATTTTCAATCTGTTAACATGTCTTCCTCATGCCAGATCCTGGATGTGAGGTCATGTTGCCTATGCATCTCGTTTCGAAGTGGGTTTATCAGTAGTGCAATGATTAGGTTTATTGCTAGTCTTTGTAATATGTCATGCTAAAGATCACATCTTTTGTTTCCCTGAGTTTTGGTTAGTTGAATCATTTGTTGGCCCTTCTTGTGGTATAGCTTAATTGTCAAGACTTTCTACACCTGAGTAATTTTGCAATTTTTAAAGTGTCCATATTTCAAATGCAATACTACTCTGTGTGATCAGTTCTTCAACCATATTTTAACACCAGTGTGATCTTTCTTAAAAACCGTTTGTCTTATTTATAAATACATTTATCTTCCATTTCTCTCTGACTTTTGCCATCTCTATTATATCTCTGTAATTTTTTTCTCAATCATCTTTTTTTTTTAATTAACTATAAATTTCGGTAGCCATTTTTCTTGTCATTCTTTTCACAATTTGCAACATTATTCGTCGATCCTTGTTTATTTCTTCTATAAATCCTTCGCAATCTGCATAATGCATCCCTAATTGTTTCCATGTCTTTTTAAATCCTACTTTTTCCTGTTGTTAATATTCATTTGTAGGGAAACGCTATAGCTTCTTTAAGGTTTTTAATAAACATAAAAAGTCAACACTTAGAAATTGTTTAAAAATAGTGTAAATATTCGTACGAAAAGGTTTATAAATTATTTAGATCTTGAGATAAGTTGAGAAAAACAACAGTCGATTTTTTTGCTCCTTAAAAAAACTTTTTCTACTGATCTAAACTTATTTTTTTTTATTTAATTTGAAAAAAAAAATCAGAATGCATTATGATAAAAGTATAAAAAATAAAATAGTTTGTAGAAAGGGGGGAGGGAGGTGGGAATTGAAATTCACCATTCACCAACATCATATTATTTAACAGAGACTATCTTAAAAGAGAAATATAACAAAAATAATTAATGCAGCAACCATCCTGCTCATATTATTTGATCATGAAACTTTTATTTTTATTAACAATAACATGAGGCTAAACGTTAGTATACGATATCATTATACTATTTTTCATGGTGTTATAAGAAAGAAATATTTTAAATGTTTCGTTTTTGGAAATGTCTTTTCCAAAACTATATAGTCCAAATATTATCAATTAATTTAAAAGCAATTCTTTAAAATAGCATATTCTATACCCACGTGTTAGATATTAAGGTATATACAATTTCCAAGTTTGTATATTAACTAAAACAAATCAAAATCCAAATCATTGTTATGCAAATTAATGTCTACGGTAACGTTTATCGTTAACACTACTTCTTTCTCGTTACTTATAAGTAACATATATATGTATATATACTTATATCTAGTGCTGCTGTTTTGGCTTGATTCAAATTCAGTGCTGTATAATTATTAAGATAATAAGGAGGCACGAGACGGATCCAATGGTTTTCATCATCATCCTTTAATCTCATATTACAATTAACAATAAGAAATAAGTCCCCACGTAGGAATAACATAATTGTCATATTCGTATTAACTTCATATACTTTATAATATACATAAATGGAATATAGCTATTCTGATGCTAAAAGATGTATTCTTCATTTAATGCAAGGAAAAAAAATTACCATCCAAAATTCGTCTTGGCCATTCTAATATTACTCTTACACATTCACTTCCTTTCTCTCTGCACGAAATATTTCAAAAATGTTATCTTAATAGTAAAAAGCGAAAAATGTATTATTGTAATTATCGATCTGTTACAGTTTTTATTTGAATTTCAGTTGGCACCTTTGAAATGAGGTAATCAAAATTTCTTTGTTAGAAGAAGTATGTTTATTGCGCTAACATACATGTCAAGAAATCAGTAATAAATCTATCCATCAATACTTAAAGAATGCTAGTACTCACTAAATGGATTTAGCATCAAAGTTAAGTGTACCAAGAGGACACTAGTTTTTTTTTTTTTTTTTTTTTTTTATAAATATCCTTTAAAAGATGTCCAAGTTGGAAACAGGATATGGTTCGTCTTCCTATATTATAATTAATTACTATAAATGCTTGGTGAATTTTGCAAAAGTTAAATTTCCATTGAATATGCTTATTTTAGGAAACTATTATTGGCGTTTCCTTTGATTCAAGAAATGTTTAATCTCAGTTATAACTTGAAAATGAATGGTGGCAAAACCTTTTCACAAATAATTCATATCACAGACTTGTGAAGGTTTTGGTCGGGATATTCAGCTGCTTGTTTTGTCAAAAACTAACCATGATTAAAGCCTTTGTTTCGAATAGATATCATTGTTAACACCTTGTGTTAAATGAAAAAGGATACGCGACGGTTTCCTCTGTACAAGCCGCAACGTTATCTACGCCATTGTTTGCACCAGCTGTCAGACGACATACATAGGGGAGACTGGACGCCGTCTCTCGGACAGGTGTACCGAACACCTCCGAAACATTACACAAGATAAACAGTGTCCCGTCTCCAAACACTTCAATAGTAGTGACCACCAGGACAAGGCGGACTTTTCAATAAGTGCGATTGTGGCTAGCACGAACAGCGACAGCCGGGTCAATTTGGAACACAGACTTATCCTGACTTACGGCACTTTGACGCCAGATGGGATTAATGTTATGTCTCTGTTCACAGCTTAACCCTAGCTCCGCCCGTCTACGTTCTGACCTATCATAGTGAACTTTTTTCTCCCCCCCCCCTTTTTTTTCGCCGCTGCATATTTAAACTCTCACTCATTTTCCTTCTGCAACACTTCTATTGCTGCCCACAGATACTACTTACCAGCTAAGTGCTATTTCTTATTTTTGTTTTTATACCGTTTTTTCTGTTGTTTTGTTCCCTGACGAAGGCTTTCTGCCGACACGTTCGCTGTTTTGTTGCGTTTATTTTTCTCAGGTTTAACCCTACTCTGTTTTACTCATTTTATTTTTTACTAACCTGATTGCAGTCTCTCCCCTTATTACCCTTAAATGAAATCACTTCCAATAATTGAGTGCAAAATATTTCATTTTTGTCATGCTGTGAGACTAAAATAAAAGGAGAACTCCAGTTACTAGAGTTTGGTCCAATGATATCATTTTCAAGTGCGTATTTTATTTCAGACCGGTTAATTAAAGTTTCCGAATTGACCCTATAGGTGTTCGAGTGACCGGAATTGCTTAGCCAGTGTAAATATCATGTACAGCAACATATGTTTTATAATGCGCGTCAGGGAAAAGTGAAACAAAATCTGCAATATTAGATTGAACAATATCTTTCTCTGACAATAACAAATATCCTGTAGTTTCTTATCTAAGTTGGACAGTATTTCTGAGTTTTTGACTTTATAATTACCAAATTTTTCTGGGACACTATCAACATTTTCAGTGACATTTTCTGTAAGTACTGAAGCAACAGTTGAGATTGTGTTAATTTTTTTTTCCTGGTGGTGGACAATTATCATCACAATTTTTTTTCAACATATTCTCTTAAAATATAAATATGATTTAATTGTTTCATTCTTTTACGATCTTGTGTTATTACAATGTAATGAAATCATTAGCTTTTGACTTAACTTCATAAGGACCAAAATATTTAAATTGTAGTTCATACCCTGGTATCGGCGAAAGTACTTTGTCCTTTGCAGCAAACTATCTGAATTTGTACTTTTTATTGTAACAAATTTGTACTTTAGATTGATAATTCTTTACATTAGATTTAGCAAAAGTAATGGCATTAAATATTATATTTTTTAAAAATATAACATTTTTAATATATTATACATTAATTAGGTTTCATCAGAATATGAATTAAAACAAGGACACATCAGCTACACTCAAGAACAAAATTTGACTACTCTCTATTACAAAACAACGTGCACTTTGGTTGTATCTGCTGCCATCCTAGGACCTGGAACTCACATGTTTCGTGTTGTCATGTATCCAAACATCACATCGGGTATAACAGAGGACATGCAGAGGAGAAGTCAATACACGAGTTCCATTTACTTAGGTAAATAGTCATTACTTTCATTTTCAACTTATATGGCAAATATTTTAATATCACACTCATAGTTTATAAAATGGATGTTTAGTTATGCTTGACTATACTATTTTAAAAAAAAGAAAATGAGGAGATTTTAAAAGATGATAACATTAAATTAAAATAATAATAATAATAATACATTTCAAGACAATAATAATAATTAAAAGCCCAATGATATTGATTGTATTTTCTTTAGTTTTACCGAAAGGTACACCAATTTAAAATTTCTACGAGGGGTCTAGCACATAAGAGTGTAGTTACATTATCTAAGCATGTATATTTTTTCAAAAAAATAAATAATTACAGTGTGTATAAATGTTTGCTTTCATCACATAATTATATCAAGAAAAGGACAATAGCAAAGAGTTTTATCAATTTAGTTAACAATTATTTATTTTATGAAATTCAAGTATTATCATTGTACAGGATTTGCTAAAACTTACAATAATGAAATATCCTTAACTTAAAAGATAGCGTGAATATTTTAACGGTTAATATTTTCAGACATTAAAAAATATTATCCAAATGGAAATATGTTTATAGCTTTAAAACGTCTTACACGGAAATTAGGTATTCATAGTATACAACAATTCTACTACTACATATATGTTGTGACAGGGATCCGAGTTTTGAAACTCAAGATAACTGATCACGACATCTTAAAAACTACTCACACTTTGTAAACGAGAAGTTCTAAGTTTATACGGCTTACATGCCCTGAAGTGTTTTAGTTTGTTTTTTTTATTTTATTAATTTTTAACAAACATGTCTTAGATAAGTGAGCTAACATGATGTATCTTGGACACATGGATATATAAATGATTTGAATATGTTTTACGATTTTTTTTACGGAAATTTTCCTTGTTTCAGTAAAAGTGTTTTGCTGTGTATACTAAATGAGACCTTTAAAAAAAAAAAAATGAGTTGATGACGATTAGGAACGCGTGCATTTTATATGTTATATATATATTGTTATAAATTCTACCTGACAATGCGAAAACTCATCACTTTTCCTTTTTTTAAAAAAAAGTATAGATCTAATCATGTTTACGTTTCTAACATAATTAAATTTTAAGAAGTAATTTTCCGCAATATGTTATAAGCCAATCCTATATTATTTCGAGCCCCTAAACTTAATTTTTTCTCTTAAAATGACTTTTAATTATCCTTTTTATATAAAATAGGAATAACTGTATAGATTTATGTATGTCCTGTATACGTTCCTACAAAATTCATGGAATTGCAAGAAATCATAATATGAATTTTTGTCCATAAGCCCGCAAATTTGTTTTCAATTAAAACAACCCTTTTAAAATATTCCGTTTGAGCTTTTGGCCCTAAATTCGTTTTTATTCCTTACATCAACTATATAAATATTATTTCCGTATGCGCTTCTATACCATCAATACGATTGCGATAAAACGTTGTTGAGATGTTCTGCGCACGCCCGGAAAGATTTACGAAGAATTAAACAAATTTTAAAATATTAAGTTTTAAGCCAGGGACCCCATGTTCTTTTTTCTAATATGAGCTATATTAATATTTTTTTCATACCGTATGCGCTCATTTATCATTTAAGCAATTGTGATAAAACTGTGAAGAATTGTTGTCCACAAGCCCGCGCACCTTTTAAGTTAATACAAACTTTTCAAGATATTCCGTTTAGGACGTTGGCCCCACCTTCATTTTTTTTTCTTAAATAAGCAATGTAAATATATTACTTCTTCTTCTTCTATATCTTAAGGGTCCACGATCAATTTATTGATCATTTTGGCTCCTATGCATTTAGATGGGACTTGCAATGTTTCTGTTCCTGGTGTTATGAGGAAATTTCACTGATTTCCAGTGCCACTTTGTGAGGGAATTATGCACAAGGGGTTTGAAGGCTTTAGGCAATAGACACAAATGTGTCTAGTGTTGTCACCTCAACGTTCATTTTGAAAGATTGTTCCAGTCCCTGATTGTCTTGGGCAGGAATTCCAATACAAATAGCGTCATTATATTTTGTTTGTGACATAATAAGTAGGTTTCTGAAGTAATGCAACCATTTTACAATAGACTTTTGGTGGCCGGTGGCTATACATTCGTCTTCCCCCTCATATTAGCTATATTTATATAATTCCCTTATTGGTTCCTACACCATTCATTCGATGGTTATAAAACTGTGGTGAGTTGATGTGCGCCCGCAAGCAAAGGTTTTTTTAAAAAAAAATATAATGCAACCTTTTTATTTTGTTTTATTCTGATAGGAGCAATATAAATATAATTTCAAAAAGAACTAATGCATTGGTGGATGGAATTTTAATCAAATACATATAGTGACGTATCAATTTGTGTGTGTTATAATAAATAGGTTTTTGAATTAATAGATCCATTTTAAAATAATCCGTATGGGGCTAAATTAGTTTATATCTGTATATATATGAGCTATATAAATATGTGCTATATAAATATAATTTAAAACACACCTATTGTATGGGTGGATTAATCGCTACGATCGTTTGCAATAAATTTTAAAATCCATGGACAGCTGTGTATGGTCTGCTCGCGCTTCGAAAAAAATTCTTATTTAATCTAATTCATTCAAGTACACACTAGACTGTAAAAACAAAAATAACAAAAACAAAATTTTCAAAAGTTTTTCCACAAAACATAATTAACCACAAAAATTTTGTTTTCTTTAATTTTCATTGCAGCGCAGGGTGTTTACTCGCTAGTCAAATATAAATGGTTACTAACTAATTCACTTTTGTCCTAAAAGAGTTAATTGATGTCTCATTTCTACGCTCCACAAGTCTTTAGTACTTTAGAATTCTTATGTTTATAGATTGTTTAATGTTGGATCTACACTACCTCTTTTTGTTCCCCTGAAATACAATTTAAAAAAAAATAATTGTGAAAATAGAGTCTTAAATTTACAACAAATTTCTAGATACCGTTGAAATATATATTTGAAAAACAGTGCTTGATAAATTGATATCTCAAAAGTCAGGCATAAAAAATTGGTAGAGCTATGGAATGTGCCCCGGGGGGCCCCTCTTTCAACTTCAATATGTTATAGTTATTGTAATTCTTTTTGTTGTATAATTTTTCGTGTTCCAAGAATATTAACCTAGAAACTACATTTTTTACACGTTTCGAGGAGGATATTACGTTTATCCTACAATTTTTCAGAAAGTTATCAAGGTCAATATGCCTAATTCTTCTACATGAATTGATGTTTATTGACAAAACTCGGTACAAAAACACTTGATTATCCATACTGAAGTACCGAATTGTACTGAACTCATAATATCCATTCCTCTGGGGTAGGGGGGGGCCTATTTCATTGTTCCTTATATAAGAAATATAAATCCTAATCAACTTTATACTCTTACTGGAATAGATTGATCTTGAAAAAAAGTAGTACACATACACTTGATTATACGTATTCAAATTCCGAAGGGATCTGAACACAAAATATCCATTCCTCTGGGGCTGGGGACCCAACTTCAGTTTTCCTTATTTTAGCTATTTAAATATCAATAGGCTTAAACAACATCGTAGTTTCTATTTAAATTGCTAGATATGGCTTGGCGTGGTAGCACTTCATTGTTCGTTTTTAAATATCGGTGGATTAAAAAAGAAGGATATCCCATCAAGAGTGTTCAAGAAAGTTCAATAACTTTTAAAAGCTATATATCTGACATTTTTAAACCGATTTCAACAGACAAATTTTACTTTTTAACACTATAAGTTCTTTTTTTTTTATTTTTGTAGGTTTCCCATCTC
Organism: Lymnaea stagnalis; assembly: GCA_964033795.1. Classification (NCBI taxonomy): domain Eukaryota; kingdom Metazoa; phylum Mollusca; class Gastropoda; family Lymnaeidae; genus Lymnaea; species Lymnaea stagnalis. The sequence goes on from CAXITT010000939.1 coordinate 199,912, forward strand.
ACCTGATTAAGTAAAATTATGGAATGTGTCCCCACAGGGCCCCTCTTTTACCTGAAATACATTATAGCTATAGCAATGCATTTTGTTGCATAATTTTTCGAATTTCAAAAATTATTTCTTAAAGATATCGGGATCGGAATACTTACGGATTTGGGATCATACCTGAATAGTACTCCAGAGTTATCAGAATCCCACTGGGAAACTAGTAAACTAATGGCAGCTGGATACTGATGGGATTGAAAACCCACCGCGATCGGAAAAATTATCAGGCTGTAGAATGTAGAAGTTATTTCTTTCCTAATGAAACAAACCTCTCCCTCCATTCGCTCCTTCTTCTATATCTATTGGCAACTCTGACATCACACTCTCTCCCTCTGCCAGAAACCTTGGAGTCACTCTTACGGACACCCTCTCCATGGACAAACATGTCACGAATATATGCAGATCAGCATATAACGAAATTAGAAAAATCAGCACCATTAGACACCTCCTCTCCTTTGATGCCACAAAAACTCTCGTCTCTTCACTCATTCTTTCAAAATTTGACTACTGTAACATTCTTCTCTCAGGCATTCCTCAACACCACATAGAAAAACTTCAGAAGGCACAGAACTCAGCATGCAGACTCATTTTTAAATTAAAGAAACATGACCACATTCAACCACACATGCGGCAACTCCACTGGCTTCCAATATCCTCTCGCATCAAATACAAGTCTGCCAATCTTTGCTTCAACTCGTTCACTGACCCTCACTTTCCTGTCTATCTCTCTGAACTGTTGCTTCCTTACATCCCCACAAGACAACTACGTTCTTCCATTGACAGTAGAACCCTCTCAATCCCAAGAACTAAAACTAAGACCATCGGTGAACGCTCCTTCTGCTTCCATGGGCCCACGTTCTGGAACCAGCTCCCCTTCCATATACGTCATAGTGAAACCTCGTCCAGTTTCAAAAAGTCCCTTAAAACTCATCTGTTTAGGTCCGCCTATGACCTGTGATGTACCCTCGTTGCCCTACCTAATTTTCTGTTTCGGTTTAATCCTGAAGTGTCAAAGTGTCCTCTTTTTATAGCCATTTTCATTGTTTCTATAGAATAGTAGTTACTATCCTAGTGTCTCATTTGTATTTACTTAGTTTACATGTTTTAATAATTGTAAAGCGCTTAGAGCTTTATGATAAGCGCTATATAAAAATGCTTAAATAATAATAATAATAATATCACGGCATCACGGATATTGACCAAACTTCACAAATTTATCCATCTCTATCCAGAATCAAATATTTTTGGGTTTTGAAATTTTACAAATATTCGGTAAGGGCCGGGGGCCCTAAAATCAATTTATTTTTTAATGAGCTAAGTCAAAAATATATCAAAGAATATTTATAAACGAATGAATGAATCTAGAACAAACGTAATATACATACACTTGATAATCAATATTCAAATACCGAAGGGTACATTTTTTCTTCTTTTTTTTTTTGCTGTCATCCGTCCGTCACAATGCGACGATGGAGTGGGCTTCGGACGATGAAAACTACATGGCCTGGGATTTTTCTTCAAGGATTATAAGCTGGTTCCCAACAGCAAATAGCCTCTCTCCACGCCGCTGGATTATTCAAGGGAACATCATTGGATGATTCCTCTGGGGCAAGGGCCCCATTTAATTCGTTCTCATATAAGATATCTAAATTTATATATGATTAGACAACGCTATAGGTTCTAAGTGAATCGATTAGGGGTTTGATCTAGGCCATATTTTGTAGCAATACCCTTCTTAGAACGTATTGAAAAATCGGTCGAACCAAGAATTTTCTAGAAAGCTCGGTAATTTAAAAAAGCTACATCAATCGAATTTTTAAACTTATTTTAATGGAGAAAAATGCAATGTTAATCATACTAACTTTTTAATAGCCAACCCCCACCTTAAAAAAAAAAATCTGCGGGACCCCTTTTCAAATTTAATTTAATATAGTTATGGCAGTTTATTTAGTTGTAGGCCTATAACTGTTCGTTTTTCAAAAAGTAATTACGTATAAAATAATTTTTACACGTTTAAAGGTGTTTTTTTTTTTAAATTTCATCTAGAGTGATCAAGAAATTAATTAATTCTTCTACGGAATTATATAATGAGATATAAAAGCTTATTGATATGTCAACGAGATCCAACAGGAATTGGCATTCACCGATATCTTTATCCCTTAGTTAACGGGATCAAATTGGGATCAATACCCTATCAGGAAACTGGATCCCATCAGAAAAAAGGATCCCACCGGGAAACTTGATTCTACCGGGATCGGGATGAAATTGGTGTCGGATTGTAAAAGGCTTCGGAAAATCGACGGATCAGTATTCCAAAGGAAAACATGATCCTAATGGGACAGGGATACTAAAGGAATTGAAATCTCATCGGGATCCTATAGGGACATTTTATCCAACAGGGATCGGGAATCCACAGGGATTTGGATCCCAGAGGGATCAAGACAGGGGATCCATGTGGATCAGGATCCTTTCGGAAAACGCGACCCTACTTGCATTATCAATCCAACCTGGGTCGGCATCCAAACGAGATCGTGATCCTCTGGATTCGGGATCAAACCAGAAGAGGCTTTAACCGGGGTGGGGATCATTTCGGATACTGGGATATATCAGGAAACAAGATCCGATTGGGATCTTTCTGGGAACGTGATCCAATCGGAGAACGAAAGATTAACAAAAGTTGTTATACATGTGTTCTTATAGGCAAAAAACAAATTATTTATAATTTTACTGTATGAGTGTTTTCTTTTTTTTTTTTTTACGTTGCCCTAAAAATCAATGTTATTTAAAAGGCTGTAAAAGTTGTTTTCCCTCATATTGACCCGGGCCACGCCGTATATATTGGCATGGTATACATATATATGTAGAATGTTCTAATATATATATATAAATAATGTAAGTATGTACATTTGTTTGTCCAGTGTGCGCTCCTTTACCATTTATCAGATTGCAATAAAACTTTGGTGGATTTTTGTCCGCACGACGGCAATTTTTCTTCTGAATTACTGCAAACTATTTATAATGTTCCGTTTTGGTCGGTGGCACTAAATTCTTTTTTTTTCCTTTATGAGGTACGTCCATATACTTTCTATAGTTGTTCCTATACTATTCATCCAATTGCGATACAACTTTTATTGGTGGTTTTTACGCACGCCCGCAAAAATTTCGGAATCAATAAAATCAATTAGTACAAAACTGTCATTCTCTAAAAGTTGTACTCCTTTACACCATCATTACTAATTGCATTTCTTGAGGCAATTTTCTCCATAAGGTACCTTGATGTTATAAATCCTTTGTTCGGTCGTTTTTAGTTATGCATCTTTCGTTTGGGCCCATTTATCCAGAAGATCATCGACAGGTTGGAGGTGATCCAGCGATGGTCAGCACGCTTTGTCATGAACAGATACAATAATACTTGTAGTGTAACAGCATGCTGTAGACACTGGGTTGGTCACGGTTAAAAAAATGAACACGACTATCCAGGCTGCCCATGATGTACAAGATAAATAATGGGCTGGTCCACTGCTCAAACATTAAACAGAAACTTGTCCGTCTCCCCTATAAACAGTGACGAGGCCATGACAAGCAATACTGGCCCATACCAGCGAGAAGCCCGTATAGGAACTGCTCATTCCCGCCAAAGGAAATCAAGGATTGGAACAAGTTTCCAAAGGAACACTTGAGGCAAAAACACTTTATAAACTAAATACAAAATTGTACGTAGCTGACATGTGCTTTTACTGTTTGGTTTTTTACATTTACGTCAAATCACTTACATTAAATTCTTATTTACTTTGTTTCTGTCTGATTTTTTTTTTACCCACTCCTATTTTTCTCTTTTTTAGGTACGATATTATGTATATACATATTATATAAATTTAATTTATACCTTTTTAAATTGTTTGCTGTTATAATAATGAAGCTGTGCGCCAAAACGTCTACTTGTGTAGTATGTAAAATTATTATTAAAACTCAACACACATAATTACATTGACAAACCTTTTTTTCGTGTCAAGATAATCTATTTTAAAGCTGTATCGCAGTGCAACATTGTTTACTGATCGCCATAATCGAAGCAGTTCAAGAATCATCTGGATTCAGTTCGTTTGAACTTGTGTTTGCCATACGGTTCGTGGCCCCCTTAAAAATTTAAAAGACACGTTGAGGTCATCAATAACCACTGAAGGACTTTTGGACTATGTTTTAAATTTTAAAACTAAACATTTTAATGCTGTCAATTTAATTATCTAAATACAATTCTTAATTGTAATTAGCCGGAGTTTGGGTATCGTTTTTCTTTGTTACTGTATTTAATTTATGGTATCGTCTTTTGTTGTGTACTGTTTGTCAACCATCCATATACACACATAGAGATTAAATTTTCTAATCTTACAACGGTACATAACAATAATTTTTTGATAATGAAAATAATAGCAGAACTTTCCAATTTGGATAAAATGGTCATAATTTTTCTTTAATTTTTCTTTTAAATTTAATTATAATTGATAAAACAAATTAATAAACGTTTGCCATTATAAAATTCCAATTGATTTAATTCCTATAAAATAATAGCAAATCACAATAATTCATTTGAGAAATTCAAAAGTATTAAATGAATGTGTTTTTTCTTAGCGATAAATGGATACCATAAATCATTCTTTTATGTAAATATAAAATATAGGTCACTGTGACTATTTATATAAATGGCTCAATCACATTAAAACGAAACAATAGATCAAAACCAACTTTGACATTGTCACCCCTCCTGACGTGCTGTTGATTCCCGGATGATTTGGACAAAATCTCCTTTTTCAAAAAGCTGTACTTTAAAAAGAAATCGTAACATTAAGAGTGTAAAGAGTTTTAAAAGAATTAGATTTTTATTGAATTTATTCATTGGGCGTTTAAGTTAAGCTCTTAGGTGTACGTACTTCAAATACTTATTTATTTTCAGAATGGTGGGCTTTCAAGCTTGGATAAAAGAAGGTTTTGTGTTGTTAAGTGCTGTTATGTATCATTTCCCTTTTTCCAGCGAGTTATATATCTATCAGTATATATAGGATTATATACGTGTACAATCACGTACACCATACCGACTGGGAGGAAAAATTATCTCAGTCATGAAATAAGCCGCACTCACACACATACACTGACGCACGCAAAAATACCCACCATTGCTAATATCTATGACAAATTATTGATCTCTAATTATTATTATAAAACACCAGTTTTTTAGCCCTCACATATTCAGTCAATTACAATTAATCAAAGTAGATAAAGAAATTATATAACATAAATGTAAAAATGACTCTTCCACATAGTAGATATAAAATAATAAATGTATATTCAGACTGGGTGATACTGCAGACTGTAGTTTATTAAATGTTCAAATTCTTGTCTGTTAAGCGTTCCGGCTCAGATATCTGTGGTCCCACATAACATACAAAGGGAAACTCTATTCTTTACTCTCGTCCGTATACTGATTATCTTGAGATATTTCTACCTAAAATAAGTCTGCCAGCATTTTTTTAAAGGAAAAAGGAAACTAAAAACTCATTTTAATTGCATACTTCAATATATAAAAAACATAGATTACAAAATCTAAATTTTATGAATTCAGGATATCCCAAAACTCTACTTGGAACTAACTGTGAAGTCGAAGGCTATATTATGGAAAATGAACAAAGTAATTGCACTTGCCTCGATATCAGCAACAGTATTTTGCCAACACAAATAATTTGGTTTACAAACAGATTAATTATTCTTGAAAAAGGAACTTCATTGGTTTTTACAGCAAAAAGTAAGTTTAACAATATGTTAATTTATTTATATATTTATGTTAAGTTAAAACAATTAAAGAAGAACACTATTTTAATGGCTGCTATTCCTAAAGAGTTTTATAATGTCTTTGTTTTCATAATTAATCTAATGAATTTTTTTTTAAACTATGCTTAAATTACTTATTGCAAATGATAAGGTATTATACATTTAATTTCAAATTCAGATATAAAAAAATATTTTAAGAATTCAATTTAAAAAAATTTAGTAAACAATTTTGTTTTCAGGAAAAGAATCATTTAAATGTACAATCTCAAATCGTTTGAATTGGACAGATACAGTGGATTTTCAGCCAAACATTTTATGTAAGCAACTAAAAAAAGCAAATTTTTTAAAACCACAAATGAAAACTTAATCGCCATTCCTAATTTTTATTGTAGAATTTTTTTTTTAAACATTTTTCTTAAATTTAAAATCACGTAAACAATATACACAAGTTTAAAACATGTATTATTTATTTCAACAATTATTTTAGGACAGTTAATTAATTTTATTAACATTATTAATGTCCTTTTAAATTACCACATAATTTTAGAGGTAAGGCTATATTTATTAAATTGTTCGAAACTTTTTAACAAAGATTTAAATCTTGTTACTTTATTGTCTATTTGATTACATCTACAAATTTATATACCGAATGAGGATAAATTATAAGGTCTATTGACTTTAGTTCTCCTTTCAAATATGATAGTTTACTAAAGCATATGTTTAAATGTATGATTTACTGTATTTTCAGACCCACCTGACATTGTTAGTGTCAATATAACAAAACAAGTTTTTGATTTGTGCAACGACACGGACATCGTTATATCGGGAACTTGTTTTGTTAGTGAAAGCAATCCTGAACCTTCCATTGCTGTAAATATAGACAATTCAGTAATGGATATTACGTCTTCAAAATATGAAAGAGAATATGTGTTTAATATAATTATGAAAAATGCTGGGATTTACAACATTTCCTGCCTGGCAAACAGCAAAGAGTATTCGAAAATCGTATCAAGAAAAACAATAGTAACTATTAAAGGTAATTGGTTTGGCAATGTAAAAAAGTTTATAGCCTCAAAAAAAATTAGTAAGTGCAATAAGAATTGTATATATATAAATAATATTAAATAATTTAGAAAAAAAATAATTATATCACTTGTACATACAGGCCCATCAGGAATTCCAAATATTTTCATAAATAAAAATGAGGAAATCAAATTCCAGCCTAACAACTTGATGACAATTACACAAGGTGACACAATCACTTGTCAGTCTAAAGGCGGATATCCAATATTGAAGAATATATCTCTAACATGTGGAACCGTTGAAACCAGTGCAACAAGGAAGGGTAATAAATTGATCATTAAAATAATAATTTAATAATTAGATTAATTTTTTTCAACATAACCAATATAGCTACGATATCTCATAAAATTTTCTATATTTTTTTAAACAAATGTCAACTAAACAATGTCTGTAAAGTGTAAAGGTAATAGTATTTGTCTTTTTATTTCTTTTCTGTCCAGGGCTTTTTGTACGAAGGTCTGTTTCTCTTTGTTGTTCTTTACCATTTGTGGATTTGGAATGGAAATGTTTTAAAACATACCGAATAGTCAATTATTATGTTGAAATTCCTTTTTAAAATTTTAATTAATCGTATTAAATGTATTTAAAATGGAAATCAAATATACAGAATTGTAAAGAATATTAATTTAAAAGTCCTTAAATTTTCGAAAGATATAAAGATTGGAAATCTACAATTTATTTCTAAATACGTTATATTGACTTCGCTTTTTTTCGTGTGTAGCAAAATCTTCGGAAGGCAACTTACCAACTTTCCGTCAATTTATTAATTTGAAACATGGTGCATATAGTCATAAGCGCCCGCAGGTGGGGGTGCGGGGGCATTTGCCACCCCCCCCCCCTGGATTGAGTAGACAAAAAATGTATTAAGGTAAAGAGAAAAAAAAGAGAAAGTGACTAAGCTGATGTCCTGTCCGTTCGTTCACCATACAAATACGCTACAATAAATTAAAACTACATTAAAAAATTACTAAAAATTGTTTGCCCACCACCTAGAAAGTTAATCGATTTTTTTGCCCCTCCCCCCCACCTAGAAAAATTTCGGCAGGCGCCCATGCATAGCGTTTTGCCGATAACAACACATTTAAAGCTCCATCCCATCGCAACCCCTCAAAACCAGTTTTTCCTGTTTTTTCAAAGTAATTATTTTGGCTTAAAGTACAATGTAACCAATAATATAATTATTTTCTACGGCTGTACTCCCTTAACAAAAGTGATTGCAGTAAAAAAAAAAAAAAAAAAAAAAAAAATTTTTAAGGGAAAAAAAAAAAAAAAA
>CAXITT010000939.1:208150-231755 GCA_964033795.1 Lymnaea stagnalis
AAAAAAAAAAAAAAAAAAAAAAAAAAAAATAAAAAAAAAAAAATAAAAAAAAATTTTTTTTTATTTTTTTTTAAAATTTATTTTTTTTTTTTTTTTTAATTAAAAAAATTAAATTAAAATTTTTTTTTTTTTTTTTTTTTTTTTAAATCCCATTTCTTCTACCTCTCATTTACGATTTATTAAACTTTCACATTTTGTAAACTAACTAAAATTTATACCAATTTCTACTAAAGACTTTTTTTTAATCTGTTAAAACTTGGAAATAATAAGGAACATGTATTTGTTGTAGTTGTTTTAATTTGCGTTCAACATGTAAATTTATGTAAACAACTGTGTTATTGATGAAAATCTTTTTCTTTATGTGCTCAATGCATTCTTGTATTTAAAGATTATTAATGTTTTTTCTGAGAACTATGATGTTTTACGAGGTGAGTATAAGCTAGGGGAGACCTAACCCACAAGTGCTATAGAAATGGAAGAAATTTAGTGTTGGTCTCGATGATTTGGAGTTAGAGATGTCTTGTGTCATTTTTATAACTAACTGTGATGCTTCCCAACCTAATGTTTAAAATGCCCCTCAGAACATTATCTTGAATGAACACTGAATGCATTTTAGGGCCAAAATGAACCCCTTCAATTTAAATTTGCCACATTTTTTCAGCATCATAAATTTCTTTCCTCTCCCTCCCGCTGATCAATTTTACAATATGATATTAAATAGAGGCGTGTGTCACAAGTGGAGTGTTTCAGTTTATATATGACATTGGGCGCAATAATACCTTCAACAGATCCTTAAACATTTGTTTCTCCATATCAAATGTCTAATACAAACAATGGAGTTTAAGTATGCTCTATAATGCACCATTAGATTTTAGATTATCAAAAATGTTCCCATGCCCCACTTAAGATTTATGGGTGCCCTTGATTTCTGCCGTATTTTCCGATTGAAATAATTGCTGATTTTCGTGCCGATAGATAGACTGCCTATGGTCGTATCTACTAAAGTATTTTTCTCGACCTCCTTTTCCCCTTAACAAATTTATAGATGTTCAAATATAAAGCACTTTAAAATAAAGAAAAAGCTACACCTTTGTCGACCACCCCAAACGCCAATTTTCTACGTCACTAGCAGGACCGTAGCTATAGGGTTTGGCGTCAGGGAATAAAATACATTTTTAAGCACCTTCTCAAATCTAAAACCCATTTTGTTCAACCCTTAAATAACTTCAAAGCCTATTTCGATCCCCACTTTTCTGGTGCCTAAAGGCTTCTGTCTCTTCTTTCAGTTACGTTTTGGCCACTGATACTGTCCCCTCCAAAAAAAATCTAAAATGCAAACAGAATTCTGAAAGAAAAAGATAACCTTGTGGACTTCAGCTTTTATTAGAATTGTGTTTATTGATAAGAATAGGTTTTTTAAATATGTTGGTCTTGTTTTAGGATGAACTTACCCATCTATAAATGATATATACTATCGTCCAACACCAAAGACATTTGCAAAAGCAACACATTTTAGTAACACAATTTCACCACGGATCCCCATGTCCTTAACCTATCCCGATGTACATTATTATGTATATAACTAAATCTTCTATTTTTGGGTCTTAACAATTTGGCGAACTGCATTAATAGGTCGCACAACAAATAGGTTGAAAACCAATGGGTTTAAAACTATATTAATATGCTGTGGGTGTTTTCGATTATTTTAAAATGCATTTTGGCGTCAACCACTTATGTCTATCAATATTTCTTGTATAAATGTTTATTCTACGACATAAATTTAAAAATATATAAACTAACGCTGATAGTGTTCTAGGTGTCTGAGTTGTCTAAATTGCTTCACTAATGTAATGACCAGCAAAGAGATCTCAAGCATCCCGCTTGGATAAGACAGGTTAGCCTTGGACAGCAACTAATCTAAAATAAGGCTAACACTGATTGTGGGCCCTTAAAGAAAGAATTCTTACTAGTTAGAATTTGGGCTATACATGAAGTAAATCAACACCCGTATAAACCATTTTATTATAGATGTAAATATGTTTTTTTTTTCCTAAAACATTATTAAGAGGGAAAATTTTATATTTTTTGATGAATTTAAACAAAAACACACATGTGAATTTATGAACATTTTAGCATTATGAAAACAACGGCTTGTCATCCAACTGTTTGATGGCCACGGTATTTAGAAAAAAAATAAGGTGAATCGAAAGGTGAAGCCATTTTATTTTTATATTTTTATAAAATTTCGATAATATATCACAAAAATAAAATTAAACTATATTTAACAATTTGAAAGCAAAACGTGTACATTATTTTTTATTACTTTTCAGTGGACCAAGACCAAGTTAGTATGACTTTAAATATGATCAATGTAACATCGGGAAATTGTGAGTGCATTGTGTGGCAAGAGTCAAATTGTCTACAAAATACAACTACAGTTCAATTTGAATGTAAGTTTTACTTTACTTTATGTTTTGTTGGGCCACGATCATTAGAAATTTGATTGTTTTGATGGTTGTGATGTACTTTTCTTTAAATTAAAATAATTAATAATTTTGTTATTTTTCTTTAACGATAACCTTCCGCGATTTTATCAATTTCCACCAGAACTGATAAAAAAATAAAGCCGGAATCTTATTAAGACGTAGCAAACTTATTATTGTCATTATAACTATTTTTTTTTATTGATCTATCTTTATTTTAATTAAAAAACCTTACAAGAGAAAATCTTATGTCTGCCAAATCTTGAAATCAATCATATATTTAACTAGTTTTTAAAAGAAGTATACCATTTCTTGAAATTGTTTCATCTTGAAATTTTCTACAAAAGAGGTATTACATTTACTAATAAATCAATGTTACTAAGTTTAAGAAAAAGTGAACAAGCAAAGAAATATTGTTACAATCGAAATGTTCACACATTATTTTTAAAATGAGATAAATATTCAGAATATATTTAAATCTAATAAATAAATTAATAAAATTTGATTAGTTAGTAAATATTATTTATTTTTTGTAAAAAATGGTAATTAAACCAGCAGTTAAGACTATACAACATCTTCTTTTAAATAACACATATGCTAGGTATAAAAAAAGAACAACATGGTATTTAATTATTGAATATGATCATGTTATATAATGTTACACGTTTGTTAAGATGCACAAATCTTAAATCAGTAATATGTCTGCCTTTTTTTTTCATTAAGAAAAAGATTAATACAAATTAACACAATCATCTTCTGTTAAAAACATTCTAAATTTTTTATTCACAAGTTTATAATTGGAAGAGAAACACTTTAATTAAAGTAAAGATAGTTTATTCATTATAAACTACGATCGTAGTTGTTCTTCCTCCATGTAATCTGTGTCATAACGTATTATAAAACTACATGCAAGCTTCACGTAATATTTCTATAGTCTTGTAGGTAATTGTCTTACAGTTAATTCATTTCAAAATATGTAAAATATTCAAACTTAGCCGTAATAATTCATTTTTCTTTAGTTCCCCAGTGTCATCCATTATTCTAATACCAAATTATTGAACACTTTTACACCAACTTCACAAAGTGACCATTTCTTTCAGGTCGTTACAACTCTCCCAATAAATATCTTAGTTATATGCATGAGCCAGAAACACATCGACACTATACTTTGTCCCTAACCCTTCCTGCTCCCACACCCATTGACCAATGATCTATCACACGAACAAAGTCTTCTCATCAGACCAAAAACCCTCATGTTATCCACACAACATTATTTAGACCTGTGTTTTCCCAAATTTTGGCCCCCACGCCCATTTAAGCTAAAACTAAGTTGTTGCTTTTTTTGTCTCCCGAGCTCATCCAGTTTTTTCAGTGTTAGATTTTAATATAGAAAGTCTCTATGATGAAGTCAGTATAATTTGAATTGCAATTTTGCAAATTATTTTGACCGTGAGATTCAACGTTGTGGAATATAAAAAGTGCGTAAGTAAAATGCATTCGTAATGCAACAAAAAAAAAAATTACATAACATTAGCATGGATTTGCTCTCCATTTTTATTAGTTGGTGTCTTTAAAGCGTGATGAGTTGGATGTTTGTCGCATTTTTCCTCTGCAATGTTGTCTCTATCGTTTTGTCGCTTTGTTCTACCTCGGTTAAATTAATTATTTTTGCACAGCCTACTCATACGATGTCGTTCTTTGCTTTCTTTATTTTCATAATATAAAGTTTGCAATTAATACTCACGATATCCACATAAAAATAATTCGAAGGTTTAGAAATAAATGATTATATCAGTACAATTATATTTTCGTTTCAGGGGATAATTATAAAGAATGTTGTGGTAGACAAATTTAAATGTTACAATATTTAAATGCATAGCTTAGGAATCATCTGTCCCACTAGATTTTTAAACTTAAATTTTCCCCTTTAAAGTATACCCCCATGGGTCTTTGAAAGCATTTTTATCTTTTGTGTTACTTGTATTGTTGAGGTCCTGGTTTTTAATCCAACAAGAAAACTAAAAACCGTGAATTCAATACATAGTTTTTTTTTTTTTTTGTTGTTTTTTTTTTTAATTTAAAGAAATAATAATATCAAATACAACAATCATATATAAGTGTTTTGCGTCACTTGGTTTTGGTGACATTAACCCTTAGCAACTTGTTTTAAAAGGAATATACAAGTATTTTAATTTGGTGCGCATAGTTTACTAAAATGAAGTCCTGTTTGTTTAAATGTTGGGCAAAAACTTAGAATGACAGTGGGACGTGTCATAAGCCCTCTTTCTAATCGATTTTTTTCCGTTTCTTTTAGTCATGTTTGATTCTCCACACCACCTTTTGCAATCTGACATCCTTGACCCCCTCCGCCCCGCCCCTTTCTAAAATATTTAAAATAAGGCAAAATCGGTTTGTTACTGAGGGGATACCCTTTTCTTTGCTATAATTTTTTAGGATTGTGGAATATGTCGTTTTTCAGTTTTAGGGGAACTTTGAAAATTTTGTTAGTTAAATGTAATATTTTCTCTGCTGGCTGGAAGCGGTCTATTAATTCAGTTGATTTTAGGATTGAACACGAGATACATAAATTTAATATATTCGCTACATTTATTTTACATTATAGAAAATACAATAATTAATAAACGTGTTTGCTTATGTGTTTTTTTGTTGTTTTTTTTTTTTTGATTAAAAAACTTTAAAAAAAAAAATTTAAATGCAAAAAAAAATGTTAAATTTCATGTTTTGCCAAATCTTGGATTTGACAATAGGTAATTTAATGCAAGATATACATCTTTATAAAAAAAACATACTTTAAGAAGTTTTCTTGTTAATTTTACAGGCGATAATTATCAAAAAAATAAAATTATACATTATAGAAAATACAATAATTAATAAACGTGTTTGCTTATGTGTTTTTTTGTTGTTTTTTTTTTTTTTGATTAAAAAACTTTAAAAAAAAAAATTTAAATGCAAACAAAAATGTTAAATTTCATGTTTTGCCAAATCTTGGATTTGACAATAGGTAATTTAATGCAAGATATACATCTTTATAAAAAAAACATACTTTAAGAAGTTTTCTTGTTAATCTTACAGGCGATAATTATCACAAAAATAAAATTCTTACGCACTGTTTTTGAGATTTGTTACAGAACAATTTTCTTTTTTTAATGTTTTTATTGACTTTAAAAACAATAGCTTTTTGCTCATAAAACTATTAAATATATAAACGGCTCGCACTTACAAATACTTATTGTAGAGTTTAAAAAATAGTTTGACAATTAATTTGAAAAGACATGTCTTATTAAAATAAGAATAATAAAATATATACTTATATACACAATTCTATCTGTTTGGCATGCACAATTATTAGTTTAAAATGAAAATTAAAAAAAAAAAATACATTTTTTTTTTCTTAAATTCTTGTCACAGTTATCACAAGTCTCAATGACGACTCCACTACAGTTCAATTGAGTGAAGGTGCTATTAGCGGCATAGTTATTGCTGTAATTTTAGTGTTAGCAACGATTGCTTTGATTATATTTCTAGTAGGACGTGCCAGAGGTTAGTATATATAATAAACTTTATATTGATATAGATTGAAGTTAGTTATTTAGTAAGTAGATGTTTTCATTTAAAAAATAATATTTTAAGCTTGCTTCTTTCTCTAGCGTAAAAAATTAAACAATGTCAAAATGTACTACATACATATTATATATTTTACACGTGCATAAATGGAGTGGCGTACATAAAGTTGGTGTCACCTGGTTCGTGAAACTGATAGTGTCCCCCCTCACCCGATTTCCACGATCGTTTTTTTTTTGTTTTAAAATATAAGTCCCAGTGTACACAATTAAATGTTGGTTAGGAGTTTAATGTATTAATGAACTGTAACTAAGTTAAGTGACAGTTATGTATACATTAAATTTACTTCACATAAAATATTCCATTCCTATTCCTCAATGCTGCAAACCTGTCAATCACTTAACCAAAATCAATATAATTTACCCACACACTTTCAATTGATAGTAGAAACAGATCAGAGACACTTAACTCTGCCATGGTGGATCGGTAATAGTTCTTGGAAAATAAAAATTGTTAAAAGCTCCACTAACAAGAAACCACAGATACACGGATCGTAAGAAAAAATTGGTGGCTTATCGAGGGTATTGGAAGAGATTCTAAGAAGTCCCTTTAAACTATGAATTTTAGAAAATGAAATACAGACCAGTCCATAACCTTGTGTAATTCAAAATCAGCTCCATTGATGTGTCCTCTAATTCTTGTTATTTCTTTTAAAAATTCATTTTCTGAAACTCCTTATAGAAAGAAATTAATTTTTGAACGGACACTGGTAACTCTTCTTCACTTTCTGATAGTAGACTCTTGGGTTTAACACCTCAAAACATATCTCGCTTATCCTTGATCGCAGATGATCTGATCTGGATAATGAAGGCGTGCGACTACTCCACTGATAGATACACTTAATCATCCCATTTCATGTTCTTCTCACAGTGAGAAAACATCTATTACGTGGTCTCCTGCCATTTTCTTATTAAACCGTAATCTTCTCTCTACCGAAATTCCATTTTGGTTTGACTATAAACGTATCTTTTCAAAAGCATGTTCCACCAAGTTACAGGGCTTCAAGAGAAGAAACAATTTTAAGGCCTCTAGGTTTGTCACCACTTTGTCAAGAGTGAAGCCTTTAGTTTGCAAATACTGCTGTGAAAGATTAACTTCATTAAGTAGATCAGTCCAAATTTAAAGGTAGCAGATAAGCGGGCAATAACAGACAATATGTAAACGACCTTGTGCTGTATTAAAATCCTGCTTAAATATTAAATGGTGGTTACAGTGACGAATGGGTGAAAATATTCATATTTGAGTATTAATGGATTTCGATATATTTGGTTTCATATACATTATTTTAAAATTTAAATTAATTATTAAAATATACTAGCATATTTGATAAAATAATATTTTTTCTACCCGAGAAATCGGTAAAAGGTCTTTTTAATCTCTTTTTTTTTTCGATTTGAATCCTTGCATGACCACATTATTTATCGTTTCCACTTAAAGCTTTGTTTCTCGGAATTTAGTAATACATTGTTTTCTGTCACTGTAAGTTACCAAATAATTCAATCGGAGTTAAATCATTGTCAAAAAGGAGTTGTTTTAATGATAATTATAAGGTCACTGTCGAGCATGGGAGTTCAATATTACTTGTTGCAAATAAATATTATTTTTTATTGTGTTACATTTCATGTGGTGTGTGTTTGAGAATTGTGTAAGTTAATGAACGCTCTTCCCTCCCTTGATTCATTGATGCATTTTTATGCTGATTGTGACGAATTTTCTGGACTGTATTTTGATGAAAGAGTTAGTCGTGCGGGACTCGTGATTGGAACATTGTGAAAGTAGGATGTGTATTATTTCTGTGTGGTAGCGAGCTGCACTATATGTTTAAGTATATACTTAGATATTAAAGTTATTATAATTATGAAAATGACTGAGTTTATTTAGTGATAATAAGAATATTTTGACAATTACAACGTGTGAAAGAAGATGACAAATCAATCAATCCAGTAGAATAGAAAAGTTGGCAGTCACGTTGTCAACTCCTAACGTCTTCTTGGATTGATTACATTCGTCAGTTCTTTCATACGTTGAAGCGTGGTACTATTCCTACTATCAATTAACAAACTCAACTCCTTTTCATAATAACTATAACTTTAATATCTAAGTAAATATAATAAACATCCTATCACTCCAAGGTTCCACTCAAGACTGCCGCACGACTAAAACATACGTCACAATACTGCATAGACAATACGTCACGAATCAGCATAAAAATACGTCATAGAGACAATGGCGGGAAGAGCGTTCACTAACTATAATAGTCAAGCGCGGGAAAAGCGTTCAACAACTAATGAACATAATATTGAGTCGCAACAATTCCTAATGAACGCTCATACTCGACATATCCCCCCTCTTTCATTTCAGATTTAACTCAGGTAGTTAAATCGTCACCAGACACAAAATTTACATGAATTACATCAAAAAAAGACCTTCAGCCATATGAATGGTCCTTATCAAAAAACATTATTTAGGTATCACTGAAAATCAAACAGATTTATGATATACTGCAATAAAATAAACAATCCTTCGTACATAATTTTAAATTCAATTCAAGAGTTAAAAATTCATTAACGACAATAAAAATCAGACCATTAAAATTGAATGTCAACATTAATTTTCAATTTTTATACCAATAAAAATAATTATATTTTTATCTAAAAAATCAGGCCAAATTCATCAATATCCTAACTGAATTTGAAACTATAACTAAGTTAATCCAAATCATATCATCAAGAAGGTGTATTTTTAAACAAAACCAATGGTCATCACTATAAAAACACAAAACTATCTAACATTATTACAGGTGAGAAATGCCTCACCACAATTTGAGCAGCCTTTATTTGCTCTTAAACAACACAGCTACAGATGGCGGGACATAAATTTTGTCCGTGGATTTCACAACTTTATGCTTTAACATGTTTATTATAATTAGAATTATCTCTCCCTGTTCTTTTGACACGTGGTCATAACTCATGTGAAACCTCAGTTTTACAATACATATTTTTAAATTGTTACAAAATGAAAAACGAGTCTCATAAAAAATAAATTCAAACAAATCAGGAACTTCAAAGCAATCATGGTAATAGTTCATTTTAACAGATTCATTTTTTTTAACAATACAAACAAAAGCCTCACCTCCCAACTCATGTACCTAACAAATCACCTCCTCTTGAAAATCATAAACAAGTGCACCTTTAGAGCTGGCAGCGCTCTCTTTAACTAATTCAACATTGGTTTCCAACTTAATGTTAGAGCACTCCTGGCTCTCAAAATCTGGACAACTTTCACTCACATTACTTGGGAATTTATTTTCATTACAATTATCTGTAACAATATGTACATTTGAGCAGCCCTGGCTCACATTTACAGGTGATTCATTATCATTACAATTATCCGTAACAATATGAAAATCTGAGCAGCCCTGGCTCACATTTACAGGTGATTCATTATCACTACAATTATCAGTAACAATATGAACATTTGAGCAGCCCTGGCTCACACTACCTATTGATTCATCATCAATACAGCTCTCTGTAATACTATAAAATTTTGAGCAACCCTTGCTCATAACAACTTGTGATACATTTTCATTGCAGATCTCTGCAGTAACATCAAAACCTGAGCACACCTGGAAGCAACCTTTGCTCACATTACACAGTGACTCATTTACATCACAATAATTATCAACAACAATTTTCTCTCCTTCCCCCACCTCAGGGATTACACTCACCTCATCAACTTCACACAAAAAATCAGACACTTTAACTTCAGGACTTACATTATCTGATGGCTCACCATGAGATACAACAAAAATCATGTCCTCAGACATTAGAACAGGGTTCTCTTTGCTTTCAATGCCGCCCGTTTCCATAACAACCAATTCATTACATGCTGTGGCGCTGGGACAATCCCCTACATACGTCCACCTAAGGTCATTTCCAATGACTTCTACCTTATTAAATTGTCGTCCCCTTTCTTCTTTGCATTGGACTTCCTGGGATACACCAACAACTTCAACCTCATTTTGACCTGAATTTAAATCTATATCTCTACCCTTTGCCCCTGGGAGTATGTCAGCACGGTCAACGTTGTCCCTTTTAACGTTAGCCGATGGATCAATTAACAAATCACTGTCATTTCTGTTTAAAAAAATTGAGTCGTCAGAAGAGGCAATAATATCATTTTGTTC
This sequence comes from Lymnaea stagnalis, assembly GCA_964033795.1. NCBI lineage: Eukaryota > Metazoa > Mollusca > Gastropoda > Lymnaeidae > Lymnaea > Lymnaea stagnalis. The sequence continues at coordinate 218,462 of CAXITT010000939.1, forward strand.
CTCAGTATCTTTAACCATGAACCGTGGTTGCGAGGCCGGCTCTTGCCTGGGGTCTGGATCATGAGTATGTCCACCGTTATCCACATAATCGTCAATAAAGTTGTTTTCACTTACATTAATAGAAAATCTATTAAAATTTTTATAGGGATTCTCACAGTGAATGCTGGTAATGCCATAATATATTTCTTCCCCTTGACTCTCGTCATCGTCACTGTCGCTATAATAATATGCCTGTCTCTTTAAAATAATTTCTGCCTCAAATTTTGCACGTCTAATTTCTTCATCTAGTTTATCTAGTTCAAATTGCCTCTGACTCTGTTTATCTCTATGTATACGTTATTTCTCTCTCTGTCTATTTATACGTTCTTCCTCTCTCTGTCTTTGTATACGTTCTTCCTCTCTCTGTCTTTTTATACGTTCTTCCTCTCTCTGTCTATCTATAAGTTCTTCCTCTCTGGCTCTAAGTTCATCCTCTCTCTCTTCCGGTACGTGTTCTTCGAACTTAACTCTTATATACTCCTCTAGGTTCTCTCCGGTATAACAAAGTAACACTCCCACATGCCTAATTTCTTCTAAACTCCATTTCCTAGTGACATATCCAGCCATAGCAATGCAAATTAATGGTGATCATACAGTAAACAATAATTAAGTTTTAAGGACCAATTGCAGTCTGTTTAAACTAACTCTAGCAAAAATCTAAATTATACCCAGGTAAAAAAAAAATCAATACATAAGTCATAAGAAAATTAATGCCAAAAATTTTTTAAACAGGAAAAATCCAACTTGCCTGCTTCGTGGAAAGTCCTATAGAATTTAAATATTATTTAAAACACACACTGGGCTTAATTAATTGGCAATGGTTCTTAACTGTCAATAGTTCTCTCACGAACTTTAATGGTACTATATGGCAGATCCTGGGACACAGTCATTGGGGTGTGGGTGACCGGGACGGGTCACGGGACATCGGCAGCTCACTGGACAGAACGTAGGCGAATCGCCGACACTGGACAGTTCGTGTGTAACTCGCCAATACAGGATCGGGCATGTGCAGCTTGAAGCAGGACGGGACGTTGGTGGCTCGTTGAAACAGGACAGGGCGTTGTTCAACTGGGTGACCGGACAGGGCCACAGGACTTCACAGCAAACTGGACACGAAGTGGGTAGCTCACTACCAAAAGGACGTAGATAACTCGATACAGGGAAATGCGTAGTTAATTCACTGGAACTCAACAGGACGTTTGCAACTTGATGAGGGGCAGGGCTGGGCATTTCACTGGAACTGTACACGAAGTTGGTAGCTCACCACTGAAAGAACGTAGATAACTCGATACGTGGAGGGGCGTAGTTAATTCACTGCAGGTGAACACGAAGTGGGTAGCTCACTACCGACAGGACGTAGATAACTCGATACAGCGATGGTCGTAGTTAATTCACTGGAACTGAAGAGGACGTTGGCACTTGATAACGGCCAGGACGTTGTTAATTTGCTATAACTGGAAACGACATTGCTAACTTCATACACAGCAGGTCGTAATTATTTCACTGGAACTTAACAGGACGTTGGCAACTTGATAACGGGCAGGGCATAGTTAATTTGCTGTACCTGGACACGACATTGGTAACTTCATACAGGACAGGACGTAGTCATTTCACTGGAACTGGACAGGACGTTGGCAACTTGATAACGGACAGGGCGTAGTTAATTTGCTATAACTTGGCACGACTTTGGTAACTTCATACAGGACAGGACGTAGTTATTTCACTGGAACTGGACACGAGGTTAGTAACTTGCTACAACGGAACGTTGTTAACTTGAACAAGGGCCAGGCGACGTTAGCCTGTTGCCGGTTATGACATAACTAGCCTAATACAGGACGTAGGTGGTTGATGGAGTTACTGGCGCATGCAACTCACATAAACTTGACACACGGTGGCAGCGGGGCTCCGACATTGAAATACGGGAACTTGCGACGATGGTTGTAACTTCACTAAAGTTGAATAATAAGAATGTTCTTGTACTTTACCTCAAGTATGAAAATAACGAGGTTCACCAATCCCGGATGAGAAGCCCCCATGTCAACTCCTAACGTCTTCTTGGATTGATTACATTCGTCAGTTCTTTCATACGTTGAAGCGTGTTACTATTCCTACTATCAATTAACTAATTCAACTCCTTTTCATAATAACTATAACTTTAATATCTAAGTAAATATAATACACACATCCTATCACTCCAAGGTTCCACTCAAGACTGCCGCAAGACTAAAACATACGTCACAATACTGCATAGACAATACGTCACGAATCAGCATAAAAATACGTCATAAATACAATGGCGGGAAGAGCGTTCACTAACTATAATAGTCAAGCGCGAGAAAAGCGTTCAACAACTAATGAACATAATATTGAGTCGCATAATTACTAATGAACGCTCATACTCGACACACGTCATTTCTGACGCATCAACTTTGAACTATTAATAATGCCCTCACTTTGGTAACATCTATGGACAATTTACATATGATCGATTGTCCTCTAATGAAATTTGGTTAAAACCGAGCAGGATCTGCAATAATGAAATTTTTTCATTCGTGTATCACCCCAATGGGATGGTGTTACACGTTGCGGTCCCCACCATCGCACCCCTACTTACAGCACTGCAAAAATGTGTTGGCCGTATAATGATATATTCAAAAAGTACTAAGTTATTGAAATCTGTAAATATTGTACATTTAATCGATGTGTTTTACGATTTTATGACATAATGGTCAACTTAATCATTAGTATCCTTCCCCCGTCCACTTTATATTATATGTTCATTATTCATCATAATTATATAAAGAAAAGTATAAAAAAGTGCATCGCATACCTCAATTGACATGTAACCACAGAAATATATTTATATGTTTAATGGCATGATTTTTTATTAAAAAAAAAACTTATTTAAATAATAATTTCCTAGCATAGGACCATACGTTAGAGTGTCTTAGTTGATCTAGAAACAGCTGAGATAATTTAAAACCAACCCTGACACTACCTTAATCCAAATCTATTAGCTATCTTCCCCCCCCCCCCACACAAACAACACGTTCTAATATAGGGCTCCAAAATATTCCCATGCATTAATTGATGAATTCATAATAGAAACGAGTATTAAACATTTTACTGCATGTTTAAATACAAAATATGTTTTCTTTTTTATAGAGTGTCTTAGTTGATCTAGAAACAGCTGAGATAATTTAAAACCAACCCTGACACTACCTTAATCCAAAACTATTAGCTATCTTCCCCCCCCCCCCACACAAACAACACGTTCTAATATAGGGCTCCAAAATATTCCCATGCATTAATTGATGAATTCATAATAGAAACGAGTATTAAACATGTTACTGCATGTTTCAATACAAAATATGTTTTCTTTTTTTAGGAAAATGTTATAACAAGCCTCAAAGGAGAACTGAAAAGTATGTATGTATGTCTCTTAGCAATGAAATAAACATAACTAGACACCGATATGTTGCCTAATTGTGCTGGCGCTTAACACTTAAATAATGTAAACATAACATGTGCCATTCTTAAATGTCAAAATTCACTAACACTTAACTTATAACCAGTTCAATGGATTTTTTAACTTCATTTCTCTAAGCTATACGGTATAAAATTTAAATATAGTTGCATGATATCAATATTAACTTAATGGTGTTTACCTATTTGTAGTATGCTAACATTTGTTGTAAAAATTATTATGACACATAAACAACTAATCTTTGGCTATATTTCAAAACTATAATTGCATCATAATTTATTTATTTTTTGGTCAAATAATGGAAAACAATAATCCACATTGATAAAACATTGTCCGAAAATAAACAGTTAACATAAAATTGTGCTATTGTATAACATGTATTAAAAATGTTGCACAAAAACATGCACAAAAACATGACCAATTGACTGTTTACATTGATTCATATTGTCACTTTGAAAAGAAGCTGGTGGCATATTAAAGACCGGGCTGCAATAAAGCGTAAAACTTATTTTTTTGCTATTCTTAAACATGTAGATTGATGACCTTGGAAATTTTACTAAGATTAAATAATTAATTTAGAAGGAAATGCTAATGCGCTGTTGTCCTAATCAAATTTAATTATATTTTTTAACATAAAACATTTCCCACTTACATTTTATGTTCTAGTAAAAATTACGAAATTATTTCATTATAAATAAATGACAAAAATTTAATAGTTGAATGAATGCGAAATAATATAATTGTTGACATATTTTCCAATCACCATTTATTCTCATGGTCACGATGCACCGATATATATGTTTAATAAAAAAAACTACACAATCAGATCTATAAAAAATAAAAAAAACAAAAAAAAAACAAAAACAAAATCAGCATGAAAAACGAATAGCTGCTGTGCGCAATTCTTCTGATAATTTTGCTTCATTCTTTGTGCAACAATCGGATTGTGTACTTATCAACTGTTACTAAATCTGTTATTGTTATTATTTGATTAAGAACATAACTTTTCTAATATGTTTCAACCATACATTTTTAAATAGCAATTAATTTCACATTAAACAAGTTAGTCAGGGAAAGCTAAGTCATTACCATTAATTAAATTTAAAATAGTACATACAATTTTGATTTGAGTATTGTTTTGACATATTAAGCATCATATGTAAAGTCCAAAGATATGTATGTTAACATTTGCACGTTTTATTTTGTCACATAACATAAATAATCCTTATTTGTTTTAGAAATGTATTTTTAATACAAATCAAACTTTATCAAATCTAATAATTTTAAGCAATGCTTGTCTTTTTAACTTCCAGTGAAAGACACAATTACAACCACGTCGTTGGTAAGATATTAATTTCATCACCTCTCATTCTCTTTCTCATTACATATTTTTCGCAAGTAGGTCAAGGATGGTTAAAGTATACGATAGTTGCTTTTAATTAAGATCTCATCAAAACGTTCTAATCATTCTTCTTTGTGTCCATGAAAAGTTTTAGTTTCAATATTGTTTGAAAACATCTAGTAAAATTTAAATAAAATAAAATTTAACTTCGTAATATTATAAATCGCAATTTTAAAAACAAACTTAACAACATATTTTATGTTTTCTATGATGAATGTGACTACGATTAATAACAATACGAACATTGATAATTGTTTGATCATAAAAAGAATACTTAACTCGCATAAATAAATATATTTATACCTCAAATATTGTTTTAATTATTATCCTTTTGCATATCAAATTTATTAAAACATTTTTTTTAATATAGTAAATTACATGTACTTTATAGAAGAACATAAATTTTATTTTTACATATTATTTTGATTTCCTAAAGTAATAGTAATAGAAAAAATATTTTAAACATCAATAATACATTTGACATATATTATGTCATTAGCTCTTAAGGTTACAGTAATTCGAATTTGGGACTCAATTTTTAAAAAAAATTATCAACCCCTATCCCCTTAAAACGATTTTAATAAACAACTTTAAACAAAAAACTTGGTTGCCTTCATCCTTCAGTGATAAAATTGGCAAGAATTTAAACGTACCACTAAAACATTTACATATATCAACACCAACTCCACACAATCATTTAAAAAAAAATAAAACAACTTTAAACAAAAAACTTGGTTGCCTTCATCCTTCAGTGATAAAATTGGCAAGAATTTAAACGTACCACTAAAACATTTACATATATCAACACCAACTCCACACAATCATTTAAAAAAAAATAAATGCATATTAATTTTTATCTAATGGTTTTGATTTAAATTTCCTGAGTGATAATGGGTGTACTTAATGATTTTGTCTAGAACGCTATGATTATTTGAAATACATATTTGTAACGTTAGTCATGTTGTCATTAAGTATTTTAAATGGGAACAATTTAAGAAATAAATTCAGTGACGTATTCCAGAACTTTCCCCTGGCCCATCAACTGATTTATAGCTTTTAAAAGTTACAAGGAATCTAAATTTTTAAAATTAGTTAAATCATTAAACTTAATTGTTTTATTTGCTTTAATTATTATAAAATTAACAACAATTGGACATAGATAGTTGAAATGTTTCACAGTCGGTCTCTATGTTTACTAAAGTATCATAGGATATTTTAATATTGTCAACTCAGGTTGGTCCACAAGGCTTTAAATTACTACCATAACTTTAAACACTTGTGCAAGAAAACAAATTTATAACTTAAAATGTTACCTAGAAAATAATTATAAAGGATTATGAAAGGGCCCATATTAAGGGATACTTTTGATACGGTACTGGCCCGCACTTTTAAAAAGTAACACAAACAATTAGCAAATTTAAACGTTACTTTAATTTATTTAATTACATTTTCATAGAGCCATTTGTTTTCGAAAATCTGCAGAACTTCATAGAACGAATGCAAGCTTTACAGAATACGTTAAATAAACACAAACAATTAGCAAATTTAAACGTTACTTTAATTTATTTAATTACATTTTCATAGAGCCATTTGTTTTCGAAAATCTGCAGAACTTCATAGAACGAATGCAAGCTTTACAGAATACGTTAAATTTTAATAAGAAGAACACGAAAAGGGCAAAACTGTACGTGCAATAATTCTTTTAGACCATTAACCCCGCCCAGCCCGGGGGATGGCATTTCAGATGTATTTATTTTAATTTGTTTTTGTGGGGGAGGCAGTGACATTGGCTAAGGGCGTAGCTAACGGGGATGAGGGAGACACATATCCCCATGCACCATACTAGTGATGGCGCTAATATACAGAGTGATAGTATTTAATGAATCAACATAATAGTTTTCAGAGTTGAGGAATGGGGGCGGGCTTGAAAATGAATCAAATTACATGTATTCCCTCTGGAGCAAAAACACTCTAGCTACTCCTCTGCAAGTGCATAGTCTTAGGTAGTCAGCCTATATGTCACCGTTTCTTAATATCGAGGAAAATGTTTTTATGTCAAATGCATAGTTTTATCGTTAATTGGAGCGTGGCACATGTCTTCGCAAAACTAGGGTAGAAATAACACTAGAGTACCTTTCAGCACTAAAACTATCTACTCCACTGGGTTGTCAATCTTTCAGGACTATTAGTGGCGTATCCACTAGGTTGTATATCTATCAAAACTAACATTAAAAACTTCACTAAGTTGTCTATCTATATTCACCAAACATTATGATCATTGACAGCTGTTCTGTCATTTTTAGGGAAGAAGAGCAGAAATTGAGGATGCTGTTTGCTTTTGAGTAAAGGAGATTGGGGCCTTTGGAGCCTCTGCCAAGCAGATCTGGAAAATTTTAAAATAATTAGAGTGAGGGAGTGGTATAGAAATTGTGGGTACTGAAGACAGTAGCACACATTGAAAATGCAGCGGTGGATTTTAACGCATACTTGAATTTAGAGTTTCTGTGTCCATTCACACTGGGAACTTTCAATAAATAATGTGTTGAAGACCGCAGGTTCTTGATATGTGTTTATAAATAAGTTCTTTAGAATATTCCGATGAAGAGTCTTCTGTGCAGCAGATGGAGATCTCGCAGAACTGGATGATGTGGTCATAATTCTTTATCCGCGATGCAATGGTGACTGTATGAGTGAAAAGTTTAGCTAATAAACAATTTCCAACTATCCAGGAATACACATTTGAGAGAAACATTCCAAAAATGAGAACATGTGGAGATATTTCACTGCTTCTTGTAAAGCGACTCGTGAACCGGAAGTATTTGTTTATAGCGTTGACTGTTTTTGTTTATATTAAAAATATAGAGAATGGAAAACACATAATAAGTACATAATTTATAGATATGTTCGAAATAAATTATATCCACACGTCAGATACAACTATATCCAACTATCAGAAAAAAAACTTGAGAGAAAAATTACAAAAATGAGAAAATATAGAGGGATTTCACTGCTACCAGACAGTCGCTTGTGAACGGGTATATATTTGATAGTAGGCCAGAACTTCTATTTGAATTGGTCCACTTGATCTTGATGTAAAGGTATTTTAATACATTGTTATTAAAAAAAAATAATACAAATAAAAATATCGATATGTGTGATAAAAAGGAAGTAAGACTTGGGCTTATAATCATAAGTGGGCAGTATGATATTTATAATCGAATACTGTAAGCCATCAACAAGAAGATTAGCTTTATATATAATGATCATCATATATATCGAGCGTGGCGATACTTCTTCTTCTGTATATGAAAGCCCACAATCAATTTATTGATCATTTTGGCTCCTATGCATGTAGAGAGAATTTGCATAGTTTCTGTGCATGGTGTTTTTGAGGACATTTCACTGTTTGCAAGGGCTACTTTGTGAGTGTATCATGTACTGGGGTTGAAAGGCCTGAGGCAATAGACGCAAATGTGTTAAATGTTGCCGCCTCAATTTTAATTTTGAAAGCGTGTACCAGTCCCCGATTGTCTTTGGAAGGAATGAGCGGTTTCTTTACTGGCTTCTCGCTTGAATGAGCCCGAATTGCCTGTCATGGCTTCGGCGCTGTCTATGGGGGAGAAGGACGAGTTTCTGTTTATTGCTGGAGCAGTGGACCAGCCCATTGTTTATCTTATACATTATGGGGATTGTCTTCGTCGTTCCTCCAACACTTAAAAAATTCAAATCATTGTAAATCATTGACACATTTATTTCGCAAACACCTTCTGGGTTGATTGTCTACCATATTTTCTATTTAATGCATATTAGCTGTGTTGCTCACGGTTGAAATGGGTTTAAAGACTTTGACATTGTATGCTTGTAATTAGTTTTTGTAGTGTTGCGTTTATTTTAAATGTGGTAAATTATAGATTTGTTTTTTGTTGACTTTGTACCGCGCTTCGAGCCTTTGGGGATGAAGCGTGTTTTTGAAATGAACTTTATTATTATTATTATTATTAAGTATGAGATATCATTAACGTGAAGATGGTGGAATATGTGAATTCAAGAAACCCTTGAATCTTCGATTTTTAACCGGTTATATAAGTGTGTATATATGTGTGTATATATGTGTGTATATATTTGTGTATATATGTGTGTATATATGTGTGTATATATGTGTGTATATATTTGTGTATATATGTGAGTATATATTTGTGTATATATGTGTGTATATATGTGTGTATATATTTGTGTATATATGTGTGTATATATGTGTGTATATATGTGTGTATATATGTGTGTATATATGTGTGTATATATGTGTGTATATATGTGTGTATATATGTGTGTATATATGTGTGTGTATATGTGTGTGTATATGTGTGTATATATGTGTGTATATATGTGTGTATATATGTGTGTATATATGTATGTATATATGTGTGTATATATTTGTGTGTATATGTGTGTATATATGTGTGTATATATGTGTGTATATATGTGTGTATATATGTGTGTATATATGTGTGTATATATGTGTGTATATATGTGTGTATATATGTGTGTATATATGTGTGTATATATGTGTGTAAATAGTATATACTTTAAAAAAAAATATATAATCATTCTATTGTTTTTACCCATTTAGCTCCCGAGGGGGGGGGGGTGGGGGTGGCACTTGATGTTTCCTGAGGAGTGGGTTGGCGGTAACGTTCGGAGAGATGCCTTAAAGAAACCCTGTTTAGGTAATACATTAAATCACGTCTTTTTGCTTCATTTTACATTCATCAACCATGGAGGTTTCGATAAGATGAACAATTAAATAGCTATTTGTTGACCGGGCACTCCAAATGTGCGACTCAAACAATAATAACATTTTATAGCCATAACATGTATTTAAATGATTTTTATAAGGCCTATTTAAGTGATAAATTAAATGATACTTAACTGACCCAACCCCTGTAGAGATCTCTTAAAAAATACTGCATTTAAATATGGGGCCCTAAACTGAAGTAAAAATTTTAAATTTTATCTTGAATAATTATATACATACCTTAAATATCACAATTGTTTAGAATGTAAATAATGATATGTGACGGATTGCGTTCAAGCCGTAAAAAGGAAACGATAGTATAAGTAAAATTTGACATATGCTAATTCATTAATTTTGCTGCTGGGGTCCTAAATTAAAATCAAATGTCAATACCAACCAAATTGATATAAGAATTTAATAATGAGTGATGGGTGGCCTAGCATTCGTACCTGGGTCAATCCAAAGTCAGTGGACTGGAGGTTAGTGCCCAGAAAACGCTTAGACAATCAAAGATAGCATTAGCACCCGGGTTAAATGGGGCTCATAAACATTGGATGCAATTGAGAAATAGATTCACAAATTATACATTTCTCCCTAAATTTAAACAAAATACAGTTCAAGTCAAGGTCACTACTCAAAGCTTTGTAAATTTAAATACGAAAAATCAAAAACAATATGATTTTAATACAAATTTTCAAATGTTAACATTTTAACTATTAAGTCATAACTTGTGCAATTTATATTTATTACAAACTTTTTAGAAACGATAACCCAATTGAATTTGAGAGGGTTCCCCTGCTGTAAAAAAAAATTATATGGATCGGGCTGATATGTTAGACATATTTATAACAGAAAAAGCCCTTTATTTCAGCTAGTATATATTATATATATATTTTTTTTTACAGCAGCCCAGTATGTAAACACCGAGATGCACGCATATGAGAGAATAAATATACAAGCAAATTATTTAAATGTAATACCTGCCGCGACAACTTTTTGTGAGGAACAACATATTAATCAAAATCAAGGTAATCTCTATTACATTACTTTTTGTCTATGTTTTTCTACATAAGAAAAGTAAAAAAATATTTTTTTAAAAATCTGTTGTGGTATTTTTTTTTGTTATAGCCTTGTTGGTTTCATAGATAAATTATTTGTAAAAAAATTTTTCTCGGATATTTTTTTTTTTCGAAGAACATATTCTATCTTCCTCCTACATTTAGGTTAACAAAAGTGATTGCAAATAGGGTGGCTTGTGGGTTATAGCCCGGGCATGTGGTTATTTTCTTATTACAGTGTAGGAGAGTTGCTCGATTTATCAGACATGCTGATCATTAACTATTTTGATACACTTAGTCAAGACATCTGGAGAAATATAACAATGCTGTATAGAGAAAAAGTGTTTTTTGTGTGTCTCTGTGCTCTTTACTCGTTCCAAGATACGTTGTCTGCATTTGCTTTTCAACACATTGGATCACGCCAGGATCTCCTGTTTCTTGGCGACTAAAAAAAGTCTAAACGTATGATGTATCCCTAATTATTTTGCTGCCCTGTTGGATACTACGTCTTAGCTTAGTGACATGTGAACCATCCTCCTTCCCTCCTCTCTGTCTTCAGCACTAGGCACTCTATCACCCAGTGTTAGTCCTGTCCACTCTTTGATGTTATCCTCCCACCTTTTTTCTTTGTCTTTCTCTTATTCTTCCTCCTCTTGTGGTGCCATGCAATATTTCTTTGGCAAGCCCTTTTTCCCTTTTTACGTGGCCATACCATTGTATTTTGCGTTTTTTCACAGTCACCAGTGGGTCATCGTACTCCCCAATTGCCTGGCGAACCCTTTCTTTCACTGTATCATGGGAGCTTCAAATGGTGACATTATCTTTGTCTTATTAGTATGGAACAATTTGTTATCACATATTTTTGTAACTTAAATTATTCTTATAATCGTTTTTATCTTTGTTTAGCATCAACACAATATGTTAATACCGAGTTGAGTCCATATGAAACTACAGGCAATACGGAATCGTATTACAATAAAGATTACATTAATGATATTTCAAATGATATCAACAGTCATGAATACGAGACTGTCAATAATACAGGTAAAAATTAAATAACATTCAATGTAATAAGTCATCATATTTCTATTCATTTCGTATTTTATATTGTTTAGACTATTATAAAACTTTTAAGTGGGTTAATGAGACAAAATAGCATTTTGAAATAAGAAATGTTCTGTTAAGCTTTAATTATAGAAACTAAAGACTGATTTAAACGTTTTGGCAAAAGTCATCAACATAACAACAAAAAATATTCATACATTTTTTTTAATTACATAATAACTATGAAACAAATCAGTAAATATGAAGAAGAGAAAATAATAAGAATAAGAAAAAGTACTTTACGAAAAAACGAAAAAAAAAACCTCAGGATTAAGGAGAAAAAGTTATTGGAATTTCAATTTAAAAATCAAACAGGAAAAAGACATTGAAGCTATGCAAAATTAGGAATTTGGCTGATACCGTAATGTGTAAATGTACCAAATCATTTTATTCATTTACTTTCAATATGAATTTTTAAACTAATGTATCAAGGTTAAAGCAAGCATTAAATAGCAAGTAATAAGTGTGTTAAGTTTAATTATAATATTATTATTTAATTACTTTTCATTGGATAAATTAAAATTTCAAATAATATTTTAAAGATTCCACGGTATATAAATGTAAATTATGTTTAAGGCTTTTTGCCAAAATATTTAAATTTTGCTGAGCTGTTAGATGTTGTTATTTTAAAATATATATATATAAATAAATAAAAATTAAAAATAAACTTTAAAAAAATAACAAAACATGTTGCAGCTTATTCCAGCTGTCAAACTCATTAAAATCAAAACTGATTTGTGGCCGATTGTCCGAGCAGAACTCAGTTTGCTAAAGAGCCGCATGCAGTTTGGGAGCCGCGGTTTGTCGACCACTGGCTTAGCCGGATTATCTTCTTTAAAAAAAAGAGATAGCTTAGCACTTAAAAATAATCAGTATTTTTTTTTTTTTGGTTTTTGAGTTCTTTAATATAAAATTCAATTTTTAATAAAACAATATATGAACTTTATCTATATCTACTAGAAAATTTTGTATCAACAGATACATATTGCAACGATGAGATTGATGACATTAATGTTCAAATGGCATCGGGATCGGAACAGTGATGTTGATTTGTTGGAAATTGACAAAATTCTGAATGCTGATTGCGCATTGTTTTGGAGACAACACTATTTATTGTGTAGTGACGTCATGTTTTTATGCTGTCTTGTCGAGTGCTCCATGTTGGTAGGACAAAACGTTGAGCTAACCTTGATGGTTGCCTCTGTTGTTTGATTATCTTCCTAGTGAAGTACCTTAGCAACTTAATATTTTCAACATGATTAAATTATTTTGTTTCACCATTTATCTATCTATCTATCTATCTATCTATCTATCTATCTATCTATCTATCTATCTATCTATCTATCTATCTATCTATCTATCTATCTATCTATCTATCTATCTATCTATCTATCTATCTATCTATCTAT
>CAXITT010000939.1:232860-244580 GCA_964033795.1 Lymnaea stagnalis
TATCTATCTATCTATCTATCTATCTATCTATCTATCTATCTATCTATCTATCTATCTATCTATCTATCTATCTATCTATCTATCTATCTATCTATCTATTTATCTATCTATCTATCTATCTATCTATCTATCTATCTATCTATCTATCTATCTAACCATTGTTTTATATCTATATGTATATTTATATACATAAATATATATCAATTCAATATATAACTGAATATATATCTAAATATATGTATGTTTATTTATTTATCCTTCTACTTATTGATCTCTTATCCATCTGTTTCAAGACATATTTAAGGTTGTATAAAATATAATCTAAATTCTGTTTTACTTAATTATTTAACATTTAAATGAAAAAAAATGGTTTAAAATAAGGTCATACATATTATGTAAATCAGAATCTGAAAAAACAATTCAAAAAATTTTGGTTTACCTATTTTGTAATGCATCGTAACTATGTCATATTAACATTTCTTGTCATACCATCGATTTAATTTAAAGATACGCATAAAATCGTCCCATTTAATTTTATGCATTTGGAGAAAATTGTAACTATAGTATTAATATTTTAATGTGAAGAATAATTTGTCTACACATAGTCTTCTTGATTATAATTTTTAATTTTAAATTATGTTATCGTTCTTAATGAAAAATTGAATTTGAACATTAAACATTTTCAATTCGAAACAATATATTTAAAATAATCTGATTGTTTTAAAAACTTAATTTAAATTCCTTTGATAATTTTCTCTTTAAAATTTATAATTTGTAATTTGAATAAAAAATTTAAAAAATCACATTATCAATATACCACTAAATAAAAGGTGGATTCTATAAAACAGATACATTTCAAGTAGGGTCATATTATTTCGGTACTTTTTACAATATTGCGCGCGAATAATTTTGGGATGTTCAAAGAGATATTAATTTTTGTTGGGGTTTTTTTTGGTTACATTTTCCAGTGTTTAAGCGGCGCTTCTATTGTTTAACTCTTACCAATGACAACGCCCTAATTATGTATCATTATGTGCGCTATATCTTGTATACATCCACGTGGTCAACTAACAACTATAATTTGCATCGTTATATTGAAACATCCTGGTATAAACTAACATTTCAAATAAAACTAGCTTGTGAACGATCATCCCCTTACTGCATACACTTTATAATTCATGAGTTGTCGTATGATTCGCTTTGAATTACATTGACTTGTGTGAGTGATAGTATAATCGTTCAGGGCCTATTATTAAAGTAGATAAAATGCCATGTGTGACATAGATACCACGTATGCGACCTTAGTATTTGAAAATCTAAGTATCTAGAATTGTATTTTTCCGTACTTAAAATAGGCACAGTTTACTGGCGAATATAAAATTAGAGAAATTGTAGAGGACGTCCTTGCATCTTGCAAAGACTGAACTCCACTACATAACAACTGTAATAATTTCACAAATTATATATTTACCTTTTGAATTCTCAAACTGGGTCTAAATAAAATAATATGTTTATTTCTGGCAACTTATGTTTGTCATACTTTAAATAAAATGCATTCCTCATGTTTACTGAATGACTGTCATACTTTAAATAAGCTGTAAACTTGTGTTCTCCACTTCCCCACCATTTTGATTTATTGTAAACTTTTCCTACAAGATTTTGACTTTAAAAAGAAAAAAAATCGTATTCTATTTATGTATATTAGATATATTGCTTTTTCTTCGATGTTTATAAAAAAAAACAATACCATATATTAAGATAAATTAAAACTTCATAACTTAAAATCTGGTTTTCTTTTGTTTTTTAAACAATATTTAAATCATTTTCCCAACAACCAACAACTGAATCTGAACAAGTCCCAAAATCATATTTTTGTTTGTTTGTTTGTATTTTTGTGTTAAATCGTTATCTGTGTGATTATATTTTTTTAAAAAAAGAAAGTGTAAATGAATGTTCGTCTTGTATAGATGTGTTCAAATAATGCAGCCGTGAGAACGCTGTCACTAGTCAACCGTTTCGTCCCAGCTACAGCGTGAACTAGTCGCGTTGTGGAAACCCACTGTGGAATCCCTCTTATAGGACATCCGACGCTTTCCCGGGATGGGTGGGGGAAGATAATAGGACGTAAATTTTCCATCCAAACTCCTGAGAAAGTCGATCGAGTGCACTGTTGAAACGCATAGTGTCGGATCGACCGGGTGCCTCCTGGTCGGGGCGGCCCCCAGGCGTGGTCCTGGTCAAGCGCCCAGGCGCCCAGGCGGGGACTTGGGTGAGGGGCCCGCGTTGGGGCCGTCCTGAGTGGGCATCTCCAACGTGCCGCTCCACGGTCCGATACGCCGGACCGGGGAGGGGTAATTTAGGGGGGGGGGGGCATAAGAGTCTAGACTCGCCCTGTTGACGCCATTTCTTAATGTAACAGTTGTGTTCACTAAGGAACCCTTTATGCAAACATGTTAAGTGTTTCGTTTAATTAATTTTAATTTCTCCCCTTTTCCCTTGTTTTATGTCTTTCATTGTGACAACACGATAATATTCATACCCTTTGTTATGTCACGTTATATTGTTGTGAAATATAATCTGTTTTAAGATTTAGATTTAGATTTAGTCAATGCGTAACAGCTTGATTGCTTATTTTAGTCACAGCTGTAAGTTTTTTTGAATATATTTTGTAACTGTGTGTGACAAAACTTATAATGTATTTACCTTCTTGAAAGTAAAAGTAATACAAATAATAGTTTACTTGCTACAATTATCTAAAATTAAAAACAACTTTAGCTTTGTATTTTTAAGATTTAATAATTTGTTACTTTTATTTTTTTCAAAAAACGTACTTTCGTGAAATTTATAAAGTACTAGTGAGTACCCGGCATGCGTTGCAATGCCACTCAAGGAAAGAAAGTGTTTGCATGTTATGTTTCTTCAAGAGCTTTTAAATACTCAAAATTTTTCTTGTTTTTCCATCTGGTATATACACGAATAAATCAGAAGATTTTCCGACGCGAGAGCAGGCCACATACATCTGTCCATGGGCGAAGCATGTGTTTTCCAAATTTAGTCCGCAAACTTGTAGCGATTGTCTCTGTGCTTTGTAGATAGTCATTGTAGACGCGTGTCGCATCGGAAACTGTAGGCGTTTGAATTCAAATGGCATATCTGTTGGAATCATTAGGGTGAATGGCAAAAGTACATCACCTAGTTTAAATTTTCCATTTAAAATAGTAACTTCAATGGAACCAATTTCGGAAGATTCATTTGAAAAAATGTACCGTACCTAATGCTTCGATATCAAAGTGCGTTTCTCGTTGCAAATCAAGAGCGAAAAGTTTGTTTGCAGATCGATTCCGAGAGGTCATTCCCAACTCATGAATCATCAATCGATATGAATAGTATTTCATGGCACTGTCTTTCTCATTCGAATTTCTCAATTTGATGTCAAAATGATATCCATCTTCTCGTTGGAGGAGATTCTAGGAGATTCCATTCAGCTATGAATTTTAAAATATCAAATACTGACCAGTCCTTGAATTTGTGAAATTCATTATCAGCTGCCTTTAGATCTCTTCTAAGCTTTGGTATTTCTTTTAAAAATTCATCTTCTAATTACTCATCATAGAAAGAGGTTAACTTTGGAACGGTAACTGATAACTCTTCTTCACTTGCTGGTATTAGACTCTTGTGTCAAACAGTACCAAACATATCTGCTACTTCCTTGGTCTCTATTGATCTGATATGGCCTTCAGAATGAAAGTGATCAATACAAGCCATGATCTCCCTACTGTTTTCTTCTCGCAGAAAGAGTCCAGCATCAATTGATAGATCTCCTTCCGTTCGCTTCTTCAACCTTATTCTTCTCTATCGAAATTCCATATTGGTCTGATTTTAAAAGTGCCTTTTTCATAGCATGTTACACCAAGTGACGGCGCTTCACATTGAGAAACAATCTTTATGCCTCTAGGTTTCTCACCACTTTGTCAAGAGTAAAGCCTGTAGTCTGCAGATACTGCTGTGTAAGATTAACTTCCTCGAGTAGATCAGCCCAAAGGTAAACGTAGAATATAAACGTGAAATCACAGACACCATGTAAAAGACCGTGTGCTGTACCTTTTGTATCTGACTATTCAAGAGGATTACACAGAGTTTCAATCACCGCCGCACATTCATCAAACTCATCTTTCACTGTTTTAACAACAGCATGGTGAGCTCTCCAATTCGTTATTGACAGTCTTTTCACCGACATCCCATTGGTGTGTTCAATTAGAACATTCCATCGATGAGTGGATGCAGCAAACAAGGAAAATATGCTTTCAAGAGTACCGAAAAATGTAATACATGAAGCATTTTCTGCAAAAGAGTGTTGACCACACAAGTTAAGTGAATGGCCCAAACATATATTAAAAATTGCATTCTTTTAATATTTCTTTTCATAATGGCCGCAACACCTCCATGGATCCCAGACATTGTGGCAGCATTATCGTAACCTTGATCTCTGAAATCATTATTTCTAGTCTATAAAGTTTTAGATTTTTAAGAATTTAAGAGCTGATGTCATCAGCTTTTTCCCCTCTTAACGGAAAAAATGCAAGAACACATCTCTCACTTCAACTTTCCCATTGTTGATTTTCACATATCTGATCACTTCGGACATCTGATCACTGTGTGATATTTCAGGTGTACTTTCGAACATAATTTCAAAATACCTTGCAGCCTTTAAATCCATGAAAAGAATCTAAATCCCATGATGTGTGAGGACAATTGGAAAATTATTTTGGGTTTCTTGTGTAAAGTAAGATGCCATTGCTTTTTCTGTAGATGTACTCGTCTTTAGTTTCATTTGGTGCTCTTTTAGCACTGGGTCGGATTTAGATAACATGTAAACCATTTCAAGAAAAAATAAGTAAAGACTAAACTTCGTTGTGGACGGAAAGGCAAGATTTTATTTTGCAAGAAACAATGTGATATCCAGCGACCTGTGCAGGATATCCCTCCACTTTTTCTTCTCCCTGTCAATCATAGCAATACTTTCGGCATCAATTGTTTTGTGTATTCTAAGTCCTGCTGCAAATGCTTTCCACTTTTCAAGGCAAGATAGGTGCTCTTCCGATGCTTCATGGTTTTGTAATTTTGGGCTCAGTTTCCACTACTTATCAAAGCCAGTAACAAATGTGGATGTTGTTTCTGTAACAATAACAGCAAACAATCAGCAGCAAAAACAGTACAATTTCTGACTGACGAGTGAATAAACTATCCCCGACCGAAGTATTTTCTTGCCATTTTGAATCATCCCTTAGATCCATTGATTTTTTTTAGCTGGCAAACACCTCCTTTAGATTTCGCATTTAGCCTTGTCACTACGTCGAATAGTCCTTCCTTGTTCTGAAAGGAGGTGCTTCATATTTTAATAGGTTCAGAACGAAAAAATTTCCCTAAAGGTATATGAGGTACGTATCTAGTGCATCTTTTAAAATGTGCCAGTTTTTGTCATTAACCATTACACGTACAGTAACGTGGTTTGAATCAACCTTATCACCAAACCATCCATGTCTTTGGATTGGTTACGTTTATGAAAAATGTAAGTGTGATCGGTTATACTTTTAGGAATCTCGGTTGTGTGTGCTCAGATTGCTCTCTAAATATGCAATTTTTCAATTGGGTGTCACCCCTAAAATGGTGTCAACCGGTGCGATTCGCACCCCCCGCACCCCGCTCGCTACGCCACTGATGACCACATTTACTCATATTTCGGAATTAAACTAAAGAGTATCCTTATTTTTATCTCACCTTTGATTTTTGTCTCGTAAACATTTTTTTCAGTCATATACAATAGTCGCAAATATAATTAAAATTGTTTGAGATTTGCTGCTCAGAAGGTAACATTAATCCTCATCATTTTTTCCCTTTTCTTTTTTAACCACCCTGCTTTAACCGGAGAGTTATCACGTTGAGTACAGTTAGCGATCGGCCGCTAGGTGTTACGACTGCTTTAGGCTCATGTTGTAGACTTTAAGGAATGTTCTTAACAGATTCGATCCATTGCAAGCATTGTTTTATCTGGATTGATAATGGGAATGTCTGCTCTTTAGAGTTGCAATGTAAACTTATTGAAAGGCATTCTAACCATATCGCCAAATCAATAAATTTGCTTTTGGGCCTTAATTCATTTATTGCTATTGCACTAGCTATCTTATTTTCAGTTCCAAATGTGATTCCTTATCGTTATCAGCTGCCCCTCTTCAATACTCCGATTACTTTACTTGATTTGATCACAAAAGTGTTCAGGTGATTGGAAGCTCTAAAAACAACTGAACTATTGACATCAACATATGTTATAAAAGAAAAAAAAGGAACAACTAAGTTTACTATCTATAAAGTATTCTAAAATAATAAATAATTGCAAATCGCCGCAAATTAACATTGATGCAATATTCTTCAAAAAAACTTATTTGGATCGTAACTTATTTACCACAAGGTCATTAGATGTCTTATTACCTTCAAATGTTATTGAAAATTGGAAATTAAATTAATAAAATGTGTTGTTGTTTTTTTTTCCAATGGGAATTTTACAACTTTAGAGGTTGTCGTACAGCTGTTCTCAAACTATTTTCGTTCACCCAACACATAAAGCCCTAAACACATCCTTACAATCCCTTATGTTATTATATTAAAATTATAGTTCCAAATATACCTCTGCACACTTACATAAAACTAATGATACAATTTTAAAAATACACAAATATATTTCATTATCCTAATAACATACAGTGGTACCTACGGTTACGTTTATAACCCGAAATAATGAAATCAATGCAATATCGACAATCATTTTCAAAAAGAGAAAATCTTTCTTTTTATTTTTTTATAACATCTGGTCGTTTACCTGACAAAACGCTAAGAATACGTGAACTTCACATATTATTATTAAATAACTAGCGAGTACCCGGCATGCGTTGCCATGCCACTCAAGGAAAGAAAGTCTTTGCATGTTATGTTTCTTCAAATGCTTTTAAATACTCAAAGTTTTTCTTGTTTTTCCATCTGGTATATACACGAATAAATCAGAAGATTTTCCGACGCGAGAGCAGGCCACATACATCTGTCCATGGGCGAAGCATAGGTTTTCCAAATTTAGTCCGCAAACTTGTAGCGATTGTCCCTGAGCTTTGTAGATAGTCATTGTAGACGCGTGTCGCATCGGAAACTCTAGGCGTTTGAATTCAAATGGCATATCTGTTGGAATCATTGGGGTGAATGGCAAAAGTACATCACCTAGTTTAAATTTTCCATTTAAAATAGTAACTTCAATGGAACCTATTTCGGAAGATTCATTTGAAAAAATGTACCGTATTTAATGCTTCGATATCAAAGTGCGTTTCTCGTTGCAAATCAAGAGCGAAAAGTTTGTTTGCAGATCGATTCCGAGAGGTCATTCCCAACTCATGAATCATCAATCTATATGAATAGTAGTTCATGACACTGTCTTTCTTATTCGAATTTCTCAATTTGATGTCAAAATGATATCCATCTTCTCCTTGCCAAAATAAAATAGGATATTGCAATCAAACGTATGAGCGATGAGTTTCTGAGACTCGCTGAACATCAACACTTCTGCGATGAAGAATTATATCATGTGAGTTAAATTCGTTGCCAACTATAATGATCGCCACTTCATCAATTGTTGGTGCATTGTATTGTCTTTCATTTTGGCCGACAGGTGTTTAGTCTGCTCTAACTATTACTTTGTATTCATCAGTCGGCATATTTTCAAGTGCAATTCTATACATTTGAATTAATTCGTTGTGTTGCAAAAATAACGTTTGCATTGCAGCGACGATTTCTCGTTTAGTGCCCGTATTGATATGACAACGCTGATCGATTTGCTCATCAGTATTCCCCATGAAATCATTTGAAGACATTTGTGATCTGTGTTTGGCATTGGCATCAGAGATCCTACACGATGGTAAATTTGGCCTTTCACTTTACTTTAAATGTTGGCATGTAATTCTCGCGCACGATATTTGTTGCACCGAACGATGTCATTTGGAAACATGAATTGCATTTGCGTATGTTTGCCAAGAAATGTTTCGATTGGCTATTGTCACCTGATACCAACAATGATAATGGTTTTGATGGTGAATGTAATTCTCACACGTTAGGATCTCCCATCTTTTTACATGAAAACCTCGCACAATAGGTACGTTCATTGTTGGCAGGAGATTTCCAGTTGTATAGTTTCTCATTAATTTATAAATCGTAAATTCCAGCGGTAAAAAATGACCATAGTTCAATATCTACGCTGTCAAGTGTGTTATTTAATTACTTGAGAAACCATCGATTGGTGTAAAATGTATTTACATAACACAAAACAACTCCGAAATTATAAGACTCTATTCAAGAAATACTCTTAGTTGAAAAAAAAAAACGCGATTTCGATGTCATTTCCGATTCTAAAATGCGTCACAAAATTCAAGCTTATTTATACAAATAACAAAAATACTCTCTACACTAAAAATGTAAAAACGTGTTTTCTCTGCTTTACTACAAATGTGTCATTTGTTCAAGGGCGGTAGTGTTGATATCTTCGTTATAAATTATATTGATGAAGCTCATTTAAGAAAATGAATTGAATTTAGGGTCCCCAGCACTATTTGGAATATTGTACAATGGATGTACTAAATTTGAAAAATTTGCCGGTGGATTCAGCTACTTCCACACATGCAATAGCTTTGTTTGAAATTATAGTTACAAAGCTCTTAGAAGAAAATATGAAATTAGGGTCACTGGCCCAAACGGAATATTGTAAAATGTTTTTTTCTAATTTAGAAACATTTTCGGTAGTGCGCATTTCACTTGACCCAGTTTGATCACAATCGAATGAATGGTATAGAAATGCATACTATAATTATATAGATAATAGAAGTGTGGAAAACGAATTTAGGACCCCCCTCCACAAATGGAATATTGTAGAATTGTTGTATTACTTCAGAAACCTACTTAATATGTCACACACTCAATTTAATATCACTATTTGTATTTGATTAAAAAGTTATCCATTCATGCTTTAGCTCTGTTTGAAATTATTGTTGTATAGCTTAAAATTATAGTTGTATAGCTTATATAGAAAAAAACGAACATAGGACTCCTGGCTAAAAACGGAGTATTTTAAAATGGATGTAATCATTTAAGAAACCTTTGCGGGCGGGCGCGCGCACAACATCTCTCTAAAATTTTATCGCATTGTAATAATGTAGAGGAGCGCATACGGAAATTATTTTTTATAAAGCTCCTAATGTAAGGAAAAAAACACGAATTTTGGGCGATTGCCAAAAAAACGGAATATTTTAGTAGAGTTATAATGGCTTAGAAAAATGCTCTGGCTCTTGGACAACAACTCACCTCAGTTTTATCGCAAGCGCTTGAATGATGTAGGAGCGCATGCGGATTGAAATTATATTTGTATAGCTCATTTTGTAAGAAACAAACATAGGGCCCCTGGCTCAACACTGAATATTTTTAAACGGTTGTAGTAATTTAAGAATGTTTGTGGGCGATAGAACAACATCTCACTAAATTTTTATCGCATTCTGAAAAATGGTATAGGAGCGCATAGAAAATTATTTTTTACAAAGCGCATTTAAGAAAAAATAACAATTTGGGTCAATGAATGGTTATGTTTATAGATAACAACTCGTCAAAGTTTTGTCGCAATCGCGTGAATGGTGCAGGTGCGCATACGGTTTGAAATTATATTTATATAGCTCGTATAAGAAAAAAAACGTAAATAAGGCAGCTGGCTAAAATTGGAATATTTTGAAAAGTTTATAATAATTTAAAAACCTTTGCGGCCGTGCTTCCAACATCTCACCAAAGTTTTAAGTTTTATTGCAATCGGATAAATGGCGTAGGAGCGCATATGAAAATTATTTTTTACAAAATTCATAAAAGAAAAAATACGAATTAAGGGCCAACGGCCGAAAACAGAATGTTTTTAAAAGTGTTTAAATAACACAGTAAAATGCACTGGCGCATGGACAACAACTCATTAAGTTTTGTAGCAATCGCATGATTGGTGTAGAAGCGCATACGGTTTGAAAATATATTTATATAGCACATGTAAGGAAAAACGAATATGAGGCCCCTGGTTCAAAACTGAATACTTTAAAACAATTGTAGCAATTTAAAAACCTTTATGGACATGTTTGCAACATATCACCAAATTTTTATATCAATCGGATAAATGGAGTAGGAGTGCATATGAACATTTTTTTTTACAAAGCTCACATAAGAAAAAATACGAATTAAGGGCCAACGGCCGAAAACAGAATGTTTTTAAAATTGTTTAAATAACACAGTAAAATGCACTGGCGTATGGACAACAACTCACTAAGTTTTTTAGCAATCACATGATTGGTGTAGGAGCGCATACGGTTTGAAAATATATTTATAAAGCTCATATAAGGAAAAACGAATGTGAGGCCCCTGGCTCAAAACTGAATAATTTAAAATGATTGTAATAATTTATAAATGTTTATATACATGCTCGCAACATTTGCTGAAAGTTTTATATGAATCGAATACATGGCGTAGGAGCGCATGTGGAAAATATTTTACAAGATAGATAGATAGATAGATAGATAGATAGATAGATAGATAGATAGATAGATAGATAGATAGATAGATAGATAGATAGATAGATAGATAGATAGATAGATAGATAGATAGATAGATAGATAGATAGATAGATAGATAGATAGATAGATAGATAGATAGATAGATAGATAGATAGATAGATAGATAGATAGATAAAATCAGAAAAAAAAACGAATTAAGGGCCAACGGCTAAGAACGGAACTTTTGATAAGGTTTTTAATGACTTAGTTAAATGGCCGGTCATGTGGAAAACAACTGTGTAAAGTTTTGTCGCAATCGCAAAAATGGTGTAGGAGCGCATACGAGACATACAGAATGACATACATACAAACATTCATTTTTATATATATAGATTGAAAATTTACCCTTTAAATATACGTTTAATACGAAAATGCCGTTAAATGCAATAAGTGAAGTAAAACTACAAATCCAAATGGCATTAACTAATGCACTTATCACTCATTTAAGTAAGAGCAAAACATGTGAAATGCAAAAAAAATTTTTGCATAAGAAGGGGTTTAAAATACCGAAGATGGTTTTATTAATTTCCTTAATACTCAGTTTTGGGGGTGTTGGAGTAACATGATAGTTTCATTTGCCCAAGGCAGCATACGATGCACCTCAGAATAGAATCGACAAATAATTAACCTTATTAGGTACATATATATGGGAGTTAGGACATGGGGTGTGTACAATTTTATGTGGATGACAATTTTTAAAAAAAAAATCCAATGATATTACAATCATGAAAAAGAGATGCCATATTCTCATTTTATCAATTAAGAATATCAATGCCGTTAACAAAACGAAAGTAAATTTACACAGTTATAACAATGAATATCAAAACCCCATCATTTTACAAAACAGAAAATTTAATTTTCAAAACAGAAATGGGTTAAGACATTCTTAGATAATAGATAGATAGATAGATAGATAGATAGATAGATAGATAGATAGATAGATAGATAGATAGATAGATAGATAGATAGATAGATAGATAGAAAGATAGATAGATAGATAGATAGATAGATAGATAGATAGATAGATAGATAGATAGATAGATAGATAGATAGATA
>CAXITT010000940.1:2766-20452 GCA_964033795.1 Lymnaea stagnalis
TGGTGTCAGAGGTAGTGTAGAAATTTGAGAAAGTGTCACTGAACATAAGGGAGCTCTTGACACCATAGGCTTCCTAACCGTTTGATTCATTGAACTTAGATTGTCAATTAATATATGAAGGACGCGCCTAGTCATGCACTGTGTCTACGAGTTAAAAAGCCATGAGTTTATTGTGATTTAGGTTAAAGATTCATGACAAAACATAGCATTATAAATAATGTTATTTAAAGAGTTATATTTCTTGTTTTTAACTTCTGTAATCTGAGAAAGGCTATTAGCCAAAATAACATTATCATATTGTCATGATATCTAATTTCAACCATTCACACAATCTTTTAAAATAATGTTCTCTTCTTTTGATTTAAACAATGTTTAAACAAAATAAATGTGTTTTAAGGGAAGCAATCGGATTCTTATACTACATGTTTTAGTCGATATCATTATGGATTTTGTAAGAGCATTTATTTTATTTTTGTGCCATGCAAATGTATTATTTTTTTTTAGGTACAATGGTTTTGCAATTCATTGTTAAAATTTAAAAAAAAAAATTCTTTATTTAATTTTTAAAAAATGTAAATAAGATGTAAAAATAATATTAATTATGCGTAACCAGGGTGCCGTTTCTGATTTTAATGTATATAAGTGGACTATTATGCCTTATATAAACCTGTAGTCCACTATATTTCTATCCCTTCATCTAGGGATTTAATATAAATTAATAGTCAGCATGTTTGCAATTACTTTTCTTGCAAATTATGTACGAACATTGTGTCATATATAGATATATGTAAAAGTGAAAGTTTGTGGATTTGTTTGTGGGTTTCTTATACAAAGGCTTTTACATGGATTGTTGGATCTTGACCAAACTTGACACATATATCCATCATTATCCGTAAGGAACTTTTAAGGGGCTATGAACTTTTTATAACACTTTGTTTGGGGCCAGGGGCACAGAATTTGTTTTTTTCCTAAATATGGCTATATACAAAAATAACAACCAATACTCCTACACGAGATGATGGATCTTGACCAAACTTAGTACACATGTGCTTCAATATCCATATTCAAATATCCAAAAGACTGAACGCATAATATCCATTTCTCTGGGCCTGGGCCCCAGTTCATTTGTTTCTTATTTAGCCATATCAATTTCAATATGCTTTTAGACAACACTATATTTTCTATGGGAATTGATGGATATAGACCTAGCGTTGTAGCAATACATTTCATTGTCCGTATTGAAATATCGGTGGATTTAAAACTAATAAAATCCATTCTATATTTTTCCAGAAAGCTCGATAATTTTCAAAAGCTCTATCTCTGGCATTTGTAAGTAGATTTGAATGGGACCAGTTTTAAATTTTAACTCTATTATTTATGCGTCTGATGTTTGTAGGGCCCCAATCTCAGTCATAACTAAAAAGGTACTTTATGAAATAAGCCCCCATCGGGGCCCCTATTTTAATTAAGCTGTACTTTATTCATAGTAGTGAAAATTAGTTGTATAATATTTCGTTTTTGAAAAATAATTACTTATAAAGGTAGTTTGACACATGTTTCGAGCAAGTTATTAAATTTAATCTAGAATGTCCCAGAAAGTTATTTAATGTTCTACGGTGGTATATAATGAAGGTTAAAAACTTATTTGAACAAAATAGCACCGAGAAGGATCCCAAAGAGGAATAGGACCCTAAGGGAGATTGAGATCTAACAGTAAACTGGTACCCATCGATTTCGCGATGCCATCATGATCCCTTCGGCTAAAGCGATCAAACCAGCATCGGGATCCTATCGGGAAAAGGGATAACATCGGAAAAGAGAGTGCCTAGGTGGAACAGGATCCAACAGTGTACGGTATCCTAACAGGATCGGTAGTCCATCGGGATCAACTGACATCCGGATCAAGACACCTACGGGATCGGGATCCCACCGGGATCTGGATTCCCTCTGCAATCGTAACTAAAGAAAACGGGATCCCACCGGGAATTGGATCACATCGGGAAAAGGAATTGCACCGGGATCCGGCAGAGAATGGTATTGGGGTTCCATTGTGATTGGGGTCTTATCGGGATCGGGACCCTAATGTAATCCCGTGTAACGCCGGGTATATTGGCTATATTATATCCCATGTATAATGTATATATATAAAACTGAAAGTTTGTGGACTTGTTTGTTTGTGGGCTTGTTCCACAAAGGCTTTCACATGGATTGATGGATCTTGACAAAAATTTGCACATACTTCCATCATTATCCAGAAGAAACTCTTAAAGGGTTATTAATTTTTTGTAACATTCCGTTTGGGGCCGGGGTCCCCTAAATCGTTGTTTTTTTTCGTTATATGAAATCTATAATTAAAATTAACAACAAATACTCCTACATGAGTTGATGGATCTTGACCAAACTTAGTACTCACACACTTTATTATCCTTCTTCAAATATCGAAGGGTACTGAACTCGTAATATCCATTCTTTTTGGGCGGAGGGCCCAAGTTCATTTTCCCTTATATAAGCTTTATAAATACCAATATTCTTAATACTTTTAATAAATGGTCGGATCTTGACCAAACTTATCACACACACAATCATTCATATACAAATTCCGAAGGGTATTGAACTCATAATATCCATTTCCCTGGGACTGGGGTGGGGGGCAGTTCATGTTTCGTTAAATAAGCTTTATCAATATCAATATTGTTAGATAACGGTACAAGTTTATGTGAATTTAATGATCTAAGACTAGCTTTGTTCATTAGGCTTCTTTGTTGGTATTGAAATATCAGTCAATTTAAAACTAATAATATCCTATCTAGAATTTTCCAGAAAGATCAATAATTTTAAAAAGCAATATCTATGGCATTTTTAAGTAGATTGTATTGGGAACATTTTTAAATTTTAACTTTATTATTTATCCTTCTGATATTTATAGGATCCTCTATCTCAGGCAAAGCTTAATTGGTACAGTTATGGAATGGGCCCCCGGGGCCCAATTAATTAACTTAAACATGATTAAGTTAAAATAATTCCCTCAACACTTTTGACGACCCAGGTGCCAAGCTGTATCATCCACAGGGCTGTCCAGCAGCGATGGGAGGGGCACTTTGCCGTTGGAATGCATAGTCCTAGAAGAATAATATCTGGCCTTGTGGATAATCGTCTTGCAAAGTCCAAACCTTTGTCAGCGTGTGACGGACACTAGCTAAGCATAAAAATAATCAATATGAAAATTATTATATAGATATATTGGTGGGGAGGGGAGAGTAGACAGTGTCGTATGTATCGAATTAGAGACATTTTGTGGACTATTTTTAAATATGATAAATGAATCTAATTTTGTTCTCGAGTGATTAGTGTTAACAATTATTTAAAAAATTAAGGACTACTGTGTCATAAGTGTTAGGATGGTGGGCGATTATTTACAATAAAACAGATAAAGTTGTTGTCCTTACTGGCTGTTTAAAGCAATTGTATCCCTAATGATAGGGATCGATATCAAGTGGAGTAGCACTTGAAAAAAGCAATCGCCTTTTTTCAATAAACAGAGAGATAGTATACCCTGGTTAAGCATAGTTTTTTTTAAATGAATTTCCCTTAAATATGAAATGTTGTAGTTTCGTAAAAAACACTTATGATATAAAAGTTAAATTATTTTTTTTTACATGTTTTAAGACTATATGATTAATTTCTTCCTGAATGTTTTTTAAAAAATACACATTGATAACAAAAGTAAAAAAAAAAGAGATCTCACACAATATACTCAATTGTATGTCATATTTTTTTTAACGAAAGTTCTTGCCCTTGAAAAAGTCTTTTGCTCTTAAAAAAGAATAAACAATAAAAATTTTAAAAATCTGAACAATGAATTGGAATAACAGAAACGTTAAGCAGTATTTAATTAATATTTTAAATTGGTAGTAATGCAGCTCCAACTTTTATTGCAATTTATTTCATTTTTTTGTTCATTTTAACTTTTTTTTTTTTCTTTTCTTTTCTTTTTTTAATAATGATTTAACAAGGAATATTTTAGTACGTACATAAAAATATTTACACAAGAAAAATATCTACATTTTAACAAATATAAAAAAAAAAGTATATCGTGTACAGAAAAAATCTTATTTACATAATAATTAGTGTAAATTACAGCTACATAATATGGCTATATTTACCCATATCTATATCTGAATTTAATGCTCTAAAAATAAACTTAACTATACATACATTTTAAATATGATATTCCGCTGTT
The DNA here is from genome assembly GCA_964033795.1 of Lymnaea stagnalis. Taxonomy (NCBI): domain Eukaryota; kingdom Metazoa; phylum Mollusca; class Gastropoda; family Lymnaeidae; genus Lymnaea; species Lymnaea stagnalis. The sequence goes on from CAXITT010000940.1 coordinate 7,007, forward strand.
ATTACAGTTTCTTCATTTATGTTTTGAATTATGTTTTGATCAATTGAAAGTGTTCTTAATGTTATGTTTGTAAAAAAAAGAGTCTTTCGTGGTGCAGTCTTGTTTTCTGTTAAGTGAAAGAAGTTTAAAAAAAAACAATTTAAAAATAAAATTAATTTATTGTAGATAATATCAGCTATGAAACATTTTTTAAAATTATCTTTATCACAGATTTAAGCACACTTGACTATTCAACGAACACATTTATAACAATAATATCTGCTTACAGGATACGACCATCTTTACAGATATTTCAACATCACTGTCAATTTTAAGTTCTTATATGAGTGATTACGTCACACACTATTTTTACCCTGCTCCCCCCGTTTCACAAACAGTATCCCATTCACTTTTCAACCCCCCTCCCCTCCCCGCCAGATTTGTGTCTGCATTGTGGACCTAACTCCACAGCTGCTGTAGAGATCTTGGCCGTAGTAGAACCATTACAAATCAGGTGGCAGGCAGGAGACTAAAGCGATCCTCGTTCATGCACCAGGTGGTGGAGCTTGAGAAAACAGTGGACCTGCCTCGCAGTAGTGAACGTCTGACCCTAATCCCATTAAATCCGCCATATGTGTAACACTAACGTCCCTCCATACATTTGGTCTTTACCGATGCAGCAGTGACGAAATGCAGCTCTGAACATATTCAGAAAGCGGGTTTTTTAGAGACCATGTCAGTATTTTCCAACATACCAATGAAAGTGTTTACAGACGGCTCTGCCAATCTGAGAGAAAGAACCCTTAGGTTTGTAGCGCTAATATTAAACCCACCAGGAGGACCACCGAATGAAGAGCGCTGGACTGCGGGGATAGCAGCATCAATTTTCGATGAGGAGCTTGAGGCTATTCACATGGCCTTAGAGAGAGTTTATTACACATTGAAAGAGACGGAACATGCGCGGCACGATGTTATTGTGTAATAGGACAGGAGATCTTCTCTTGAGATATTGAGAAATATCCAGGCACCACCCACTTAGTTGACATCAGCTTTGATGACGTGTGCAAAATCAGTGAACTAGGAGGCAAGGTCACAGTGATGTGGATTCCAGGTCATGTCAACGTCAGTGGCAATGAGAAAGCGGACACTCTAGCGAAAACCGGTGCAGGTAATGGGCAGACAGCACGACCGCCAAATGATAATCAAGACCGTTCAATCAAGACTGTGAATTATGACTCTGTAGTTTAATGATAAGTTGGTGGATGACTCTCGTATAAGTTATCACCTGCTCGTGCCTAGATGCTTTAATTAACTTTTATCTCCATCTTAAAATTGAAATGAATTATTAAGATAACTAAATGTCAACATGGCCAGCGAGTGTCTGGCTTGTAGACCCGTATTAAGCAAATATACTTAATGACCAAGCACAATGAACTAAATAATCATTAGCTAAATGACACGATCGACATGATAAATATAATATCATTTAAATGTTAATTATAAAATTAATCTTGAGTAATAAAATGTATGAAAGCAAAACAATCGAATTCCATGTCCCACAACTCACTAGGTAAATATGCAGCGCCATGTGAGGAAACCAAAGATGTCAATTTAAATAAAACAAAAGGAAAATAAAATTATGTTTGAAAAAAATACATGATTTTTTTATTTAAAAAAATATCCCCAAAAAACTTTAGAGTCTAATTACTGCCCTAAATAACGGTTGTATGCTTATATACTCTGAACAGATTAATTTGAAAAAAAATTTACAAACAAAAAAAAACAACAAATACTGACTTAAATTTGGAAGTGAAGTAATGAAATGATATTTTTAATAATTGTTTGTAATTTAAAGAATAGATTTTTAATGAAAAATGTTTATTTTAAACTTTTGCCAAATAATAATATTAATCTAGTAGGTAATAACAAATTTCCTTTTGACTATTTTAAAAATGTGTTATTGTTTTATTTTAAGATCTAATTAATTTTATTTTTTTAGAAACTTGAAATTTAATATTTTAAAGTAAATATATGTGTTTTCTAAAATGCTTAATCACTGATTTTATAAGGTCTTGAAAATTAGTCTGATAAAAGGACAACTCTCCATAAAGAACCTTATGTGTAGGGACGTAAATGAAAATCTTTGAAGCCCCCCCCCCCTCAATTATTAGACATCAAAGAATTTAATATAGTTAATGGACGTAAAATAGCAATTTTTCAGTTAGGTATCAACTGAGAAGGATGCATCAAAATTTGTAATTCTTAAATGTGCATTACTTGAGTTTATGATTTGTCAAATAACTTAGCACATTAGAAGTTAACGCATTGATTTGGCTTGTGTTCAGTGGGCTATAACTAAACATTTCGACTACATTCTAATGAGCTAATTTTGTGATGACATTATTTCCTTAGCTATATGCTCTGTATTTTATGATGTTTATGATTGTTTATAAAATATCATTCTTAATAGTGTGTTAGTAATGGAATTCTTTCTTTCGTAAAGAAACGTTTGCTTCATGAATCATTGGTTTAAAATAATTAATAAAATCAATTATGACATGAACGATTGACTTTCTCTACCTGTTCCTATCAATGGGTTATTTCTTGACCAGAACGGTTGATGAAGGCAGTGCCCTCTGACTATGACATGGGGCAGTAGATTTCCTTGCATGACATTGAGAGAAATTTGGAGACGCTCTTCCTGTACTTCTTTCCACCGCAACTAAACTGATCAAAACAAATCAGGAGTACTTTCAACACATGTCAAAATCTGGATTTTATTGGTGTAGAGGTTGACATTCGAGCTCTGTTCACGTTTCTAAATGCTACCATTGCCATAGAATACAAACATGACCCCCACATCCCACCTTGCATTTACAATTCTGGAAATACACTCTTCATTTACCTTCTGCGCACAGGACAATTGGACAAAGGTCACTATGAAGCCATCCTACCGATTCCTATTCTGGCTGCACAGCAGCATGTACTGTCTGATGATGAAACCAACATATCCGTCCTCGGACATTTTTCTCTTCCATCCAAAACCACAGTGTCGTCTCCTAATACAACACTCCTCAGCCACATTTGTAGTCAACATTTTAAAACAGAATCCAGCCTAGCCAAACACGACACAATTAACTGTTACGACAAATGGTTTCGGTTTGACACTTGCACTAAAATAAACCTCCAGTGACATCTTCTTCCAGTGTTTTTCCTGCAGCAAAACTTTTCAAACACAAGTCTCTCTTAGCAAACACAAATACAATTCACTGCCACGACAAATTGTTTCAGTGTAACACTAGCAATAAACCTTTCACAACGCAGAAGTATCATTAAAAACACACAAAACTTTAAACCGCTGACACATTACCTGACTCCTACTCCAGTAGCACCTTCTTCCAGTGCGATTTTTGATAAAAAACTTTTCAAACGTGAACCTCTCTTGCTAGACACACGAAAAACAAGAAACATAATTGCCATAAGTTCAATACGCGATACTTTTTACTTTGCACAGCAAAATTCCTTCACGTCTCTTGCAGTTCAACATCTGCAAAGTATTGCTTCCAAACCAACGCAGTCTTAGCAGACATGCACACAATCCTCTTTCCGTTACCGAAGGTATTTCTTCACCTCATTTGTGTCTTCCCGACTAAGAGTACAACATTTGCATCGTGACCAGTGCGACAACTGTCATGCGCTGTACTGCCCCGCTGAGCATAATACTCCCAGCAAGCATACAAGATGCTGCCACGTTGTCGTGAAAGTGACTTTACCACCTGAGGGAGCCACCTCTGTCTTTAAAACAACTTTCTACCAGGCTAGCGTCATGAGCTCAAAGTTTCCTGAAACAATTCGAGAATACAGCATCTCTCCAGCATTTTTTCCATGGTCCTTACTGTTTTTAAAATACAGGAACAAATGTATGACAAAATCTCTCTACTATATATTAACTTTTTTAGCTCTCCAGGTTATTGACAGTTGTACGTTATGGACACAGTGCAAGCAACTGAAGTACGCTTACAAAATGCAGCAAACCATACATGCAACGAAAATGTACTTTTCCAGCTAGATCCTATGCTCAGAATTACCAAACCCTTGGCTAAATCATTCGAAAACTTGAATGAAATCACTCATGCCTATCCAACAGCATGTGCATGAGTGGTTTTCAATAAAAACTGGGGGCTTGATTCACGACGTTACAATGACTCGACATGTCAGACCGATGTAGCGTCGATTGTTGTCTGGTGAAGATGGTGAACCCCTGCCAAAAGAAACATTTGCATCCATCCCAGAGGCAACTCGTGTACGCATATGTACACACACTCAGTATGAATAGCAGTTTTAAGGTTTGCCCGCATTTATTTTATTCTAGGGACAATAGCTGGAACAAATAGTTACATCATGTTCCTGGAAAAAGAACCTGCAAGCGAACCAGGCTCACTCAATGCCAATTGTACATGTACATAATAGCATTGAGGAAAACTTCTAATATTTTGCATTCCAGTGGCAAACCGTTCCATCATAAAATCGTAGAGAGGTGCTTTAAAATAGAAGTCGCATTCCTGAACTATCTCAGATGATCTAAGCGTGGAAAATTACAAGGGATTAATAAACGCACTTCAAGCAAAGCCTGTAATTAGCAACGCACGTGTAGACAACAGGATTATTTTACCGTTCACATTTCCAAGAAGTTCAAGATTAATGCAATACAACTATCAGGATGACATGACCATAGATAGTACGCACATTCGGAACACCTGATTGTCTTATCCCTTTAACATGTAATACTCAACATGTTTCATATTAATACTACTAAGTAAAACATTTTAAAAAAGCTGTCAAGCAGTGAGCGTCATACGTGACCTGTTGCACCAAGGTTAAGAAGGTTTTATAAGCACGTGACTAATATAGTAATTGATAAAGAGCCTTAGGTATGGTGTAGGACAGTCTTTAGGACTTTCTTTAGGACTGTCTGTAGGACTTCATACGATTATTTGTATGACCTTTGTAGGACTATATGTAGACATGTATTTAAATCTGGCTGTAGGACTTTTTTTTAAAGGTCATCAGAAAGGGTTTAAGACTGTCTTTAGGCCTATAGTGTAAGGACAGACGTATGTTTTAGATAATGAGAAGTTGTCACTTTTGTAACACGTGAACAAACAGACAATTCCTCTAAAATAAACAAAATATTGTATTTGGTGAAGTTCTATTCTCACACTGCCGTATGCTACGTCGGACTCATTAGAACTTAATTAGAACTTAACTATTAGAACTTAATTGGCAATGTAAGCTCATGAATCATTTTGTTTGAGAGCCTCTGGTGCCACGAGCTCCCTTATGCTTAAATCTCTAAATTACCTCTGATAGTACCATGTTTTAAAGTACCCACCGAAACACACAACTACACAATACCTCAGCCACCACCATGTATTAATGTGCCCAATGAAACACAACACTAATGTAATGGTTTGTGCTGGATATTGTCAAATTATCTCACCGTAAAGTCGCCCTTGTCAACTAATACCCCATTCCCCCAGTTTGCCCTTGTAGTAGTATAACATGTGTAATCTCCCTTGTTATTTTTGGATTCCGACGTGCGACAGTTCAAACAAAATCGTAATTCTGCATTCCCCCCCTCTCCCTTATATTTCTTCTGTGTGGAAGATCAAATCCGTTATATTCGACTATTTGTCATTGGATGGGAAAACAAGCAACTTAATAACATGTTAATTAAAATCGTTCCTCAACTTCAATAAATAGCAGAAGCAGATTAGAAGTTGTCTTTTATGATCATACCACGTGATTAAGAAAGCTGTAGCCAACTATACTTCATTAGCGTCATCATTTGCAGCAACCTAGAATACTAGAGATTACGCAACCATGATTCTGATATCTTTTTTTATTGCACTTGTTTTGTTCTTATAATTATGTAGCAAGGATTCGATTGTGTTTGTATACATAATGTGTACCCTATGTCACTGTGTTTAAGCACGCCTGTGCCAAGGGTAGCGACACACATACATATGGTAAAGAAACACCAATATGGCGATGGTAGGGTGTTTTTCCCACAATCCCAAGTCTCTTTTAACAAGATGGCAATATGCATATTATCTACCTATAAAATTTATGATTGTTAATGATTAGTCTCCCATAATGTTTTATTAAAATGATTACTTGGTCCAATATTTTTGCCAAACCACACATTCTGACTTTGGCAATGACAAAGACTTATAAATCTATCCAAACATTGGAATTATATTTACAAGCTATGTCACATACACAACCTCGAACTTAATTCGTTGCTGTTGGAATTTGACATGTAAACTTTTGAATATTTGCCTAGATACTTCTTATCTATTTTGAATCATTTTACATTTACTCTGGTTGCATTCATACTGAACCGTCTCACATCAAACTACATACGGCTACGATATGGAACTCGAGATTCAGGGACTCAAAACACCCATGATTAATCACTGGAGAGTCTACTTCCCCATCGCAGAGATTAACCGGAAACTATTGGAACAAGAAGTTGACGCCTTCTATGAACGGGAACGCCTACTTCGCTTCTCTTTGAAAAAACTCTGAAGAGGGGAACTGAGGACATACTTCTGGAACGGAAGGAAATCCAACACTTATTGATCAGCAGAGATCAAATGTGAAACTGTATAAGGCATCGTTTACCACGATTAAACATATGACCTTGAGGAAATATAGCATTTATAATAATGATACTATCAGTATTGTAGAGAAAATTATATTCACATAGCTTATATTTAAAATGTCGATGAATTCCATTTCGTATTTGAATGTTACAAAATAGAATAAACTATGAAATAATTGTATATATACATGGTAAATAAATATTTCCCCTTGGACAAAGACTTTGTTTCACTCTAAATGTATATAAAAAAAATTCCCATTGACAGAGTGCCAAGAGGATAGCTCATGAAATATACACAATTTAAAAGACAAAACATAAGTCATATCACTACAATCATCCCACAGATACTGTTGAGTTACCTTTACTTCACTTGTGCTCCTGATTTCACGAGAAAATCTAACCAAGGTCGACATTGATCCAGTCAGGAACATGTGTACATCAAGAATGAACAGGACGCTTCGAGTTACTTTTAGAAATGATTTCTCTCTGGAGTTGTAACCCTGACGTAATCAAGAATGTATTTTAGAAATTGTCAACATAATTAGTTTTTCTTTGGTCACGTTGAACACTCATAAATGTGTTGTCATGAAGTAAGTTCTAATTTAAATTAGTCTTGTGAAAGAGACTTTTTAGTATATGTCTTTGCAATGAAATTACATTAAGATGATTTCGTAACATATCATCTGAAATGTACATGATCTAAAAAAACTGATGTAAAATAAATATATTATGTTGATTGAGTCAAGAATGAGAAGTGTTTTATTTAAAGTTTTATACTGAATTGATGGTGTAAAGAGATATACGTGATTTAATGGATTCGTTATGCTATATTTGTCAATGAAATTAGAAGTGGTGAGGGAATTTTAATTTTATTTCTTTTTTCTAGTGTGGGTTAAGATCTAAAAAAACATATTTTTTTGCATCTATTAAATACCACCACACCACATTTTCGTGACCCAACTAGTATGGTGCATTGAGATATCTGTCATCAGCATCACACTTTAGCTGCGCCTCAGTCAACGGGCACTCCCTCTCAGGTGGGCATATTTTAAAGAGTTAAAATATTTCTAATTGATTACTGATAAATTTTAGAGGTCGCAGATCAGCAAACGATATGTGTTCAGGAAGATTCAGTGACAGAGCAGTTCCTTGAAGGGGTGTGTGAGACAGAGGTAGGCTATTTTGGCGTTGTATCCTTACAAGTAAGCAGCGAATTCAAGAGTACGAAAGAACTCCCAATTATCTAATGAGACGCTTGAATCAATAGTTTGGTTAAGCTTTATGCATAAATATATACATTTATTTGAATTTAAATATTCAAAGTTTCCTGGAAGTAGGAAAAGAAAGTAATAAAAGTATAATTGTGGCATTTAATTATTTTTGTTTGTTTTCTTAGTACATTATTTGTATATACACATTTTTATGTAAAATCTTTAAAAATAACTCTGCATCATGAAATCCTTTAATACATCTATCTAAAAAATATAAAATATAGAATTTATTTCCCTTGAAAAAAGATTTTGACATAATTACCCTTTATATTTAAAAAAATTGAAATAAAATAAATTAAACTGCAATTATTTCTATAATATGAAAAATAGAAAATAGAAATAAAATAGACATAAAATAGAACTGCTTTTTTCGTTATATGAGTGAAACAACTCTAACGTTTTGGGGAACATTTATGTTATGCTTTTTTGTACATTTTTGGAAAAGTGTGTTTTTAAAACAAAAAAAAAAAAAAAAAAAATTTCGCTCATCAAGTTAAAAAGAATGTTGTGTCATAAATCATTACATGCGGTTGTTTAATATTACAAAATATTCAACAAATAATCTAATAAATAGATAATAAATGAAGAAAATGTGTAATTGTCCAACTCAAAGCTAAACAGTAATAATCAAGTAACGACTGTCACTGCATGGAGGTTAGTGTCTTAGCAGATGTCTCAACTTAGTGTCGAAACATTGCTACGCTACTAACACTGAAGTAAACATACATGACATTTAGTTCCTACAGTATTTATTGGAATCGTGGGGAATCCAACCATCTGTAACATGTTTAAAATGTCAATAAAATGAAAATAGTACATCATGAAGTAGTGGAAAAAAAAACATTATTATTTAAGAAACTGAAAGGGACTTATATGGCAACTAAAAAAATAGGAGATCTTTTTAGCACCAACAAAGTTTTAGAATTAAAAAATCAAGGTCAACCATTAACTTCAGAAGATAAGGAGCAGCTTAATCCTATAACCATAATATGTAGAATGTGGTCAAGATCTTTAACCTGTACATAATAGACCATCACATTTTGCTAAAACAGTTTTTTCAAACAATTTAATTGTAAACACCAGACAGAATAGAAATCTAATTTTTTTGTTATGCTCAGAAAAGTGTATAGGGATAAGGAAATAATTTGATTATCGTATGTGCCTATCAAACGGTACATTGTTTCTTAGTTTTCTCTACCATCAGCTTAGTACTAAACTTTGTTATGTGTCCAACAAACTCTGCATTATGTCTTAATCTTCTTAATCAAACCGTGGCATCATCTTCACCCTAATGACATGAAGGAACGACTAAAACAATTAGGGAAACATTACAACATCGGAGTCCTTCTTGTCCAAGTAGATGGAAAGAATCCTGTCATCTGTTGAAAGATTTGGCCACAACGTCTAAAGTGCGTTATTTGAATGCATATTGTGTTTGGTAAATTTAGTCAATGGAAAGTTGACGCTATTCGGCCGCCCTGGTGTTGAAGATTATAAAAGTTAGTTTTCAATAATTGTCTTTCAAACGATTCATTATCAATAAATTGTCCTGAGAACATCTCAGGGTCAAATGTAGTTTCTCTTTTCAGTCTATTCACCTAGTCAATAACTGTTTTTAACATCTCCTGGACAGTAATGACATTGTTAACATCTCACAGTCAAAGTGGTAAGACTTCCGAGGACCCCCTTCTTTTTTCTAGGTGTGCACCTTCATTCAAGTTACATAGTACTGCCGCTCTACCTCCCGTGCTTTTTTCTATTGCTGATGGCCTTGCTTAACTTGTCACTTTATTATTGATGGTCTTGTTTAACTTGACACTTTATTATTGATAGTCTTGTTTAACTTGACACCTTGTTACTGATGACATTGTTTAACGTGTCATCTTAATTCTAAATTTGTTGCATAGACTGACATACTTATTTATAGTTGAGTTTAACATATTGTTATGTTCCTTTGTATTGTGGTTCTAGACATTGTTATTGCATCCAATGTTATATTTAGTTATATTTTAGTTTTAGAATTTGAAGTTGCATTATCTATTAATATATTTATAATTTAATTGAATAAAGGTCCAAGTCAAACTGTACATATTTGAATAAATGATGCTACATGGTAACGAATTGATGATACATTCCTACCCGATATTTAACTGTGTCGACAATAGAAAGCTCCGTGTAAATAGAAAGTATGTCAAGACAATGTTGATCATCGTAGATTATATATATATATATATATATATATATATATATATATATAATATTTGATTATAATTTTTAATTTGTGGAGGAGAGGGAATCAATTTAAGAAAAAAAAAACAACATTTACCAAAGATGTATGAGCTGAAACTATTTCGGCAATTAGAACTAATCAATAATCGATGACGTCATTAAGTGAACTTTATGATGAAAAAATATGTATTATGTGCCGCCGAGTCTTAATGATGCTGTGAAAATAATTATTGAGTAAACATGGTTATAAAACGATTTTAAATTAATATAATTTTTTAAATTAATCCATTACTAAAAAAAGTGTAGTCTATTTATTTTGAGACTTAAATTTTAAGACAGCATCTGGTTTGACTTATCTAATTTGAATCGATAAACATTAAAATGCACTCTCTACTGCTCTTAACACTTAAATGTGTTTTTTACGTTGTCTCCATATCGGAGCACCAACGTCATATGATCTCTTCCCGATATATCAGATTTTTTCATCGGCTACTATTGAGAGACCAGTTTAGATGTCTCCTAATGTAATAATTTATTTCCTATTTACTTCCTCACACAACTCTAAGACATCATGACACAACTATGTAACGTCAAAAACATAGCAATGACATTATCATATATCTATTTAACGTCATCATATGTATCTATGACGTCATCACATAACTCTATGACGTCCACAAATACTTTATGACTTCATCTCTTGAATCGCCCCCGGGGGTCAGTACCTCACTATCCCTTGAAGAGATGTCTAAAAGAAAGACTGCTGGGCAGTAGAAAAAGTAACACACTATTCTAAACGATTTTTTTATACTGATCCACCACTTCCTTTTCATAACATTCACAACAATCTAGTTCACAACAGTATCTTTATAGTTGTGGTCTGTATTTGTTTTTGTAGTTTCTTAAATCAGTCCATGTAATTCACCAGGATGTTCCACAGAAAATGTGTCTAACATTTCAGAAGAAAGCTTCATTCCTATTTCTTGCTTTTTTTTAAGCGGCCTTATTGTATGGCTAAAGTCATTTATTATTATTTCGTCAACGTATCTATAAAAATGACAGCCTCTTTTTTTTTAGCTGTTTTGTGAGCATGAATTTCTTCCTTCATGTCCTCTGTTCCGACTGGATGTATTTTAAGTGGAAGACCTCTGTGATATTTTAAAAGTGATTAACCGAAAGCTCTCACCCGAGATGTGTGTTGAGACATATCAAAGAAGTTGTCCAATGATCTATTACAGCAGATTAGGGTGACAGAGGCTTTTTTCTTGTTACATATTTCAACACATTGACAGAGAACTCCAATAGACATGGTCTGATTTAGATGCAAAGTATATGAAACCATAAATTGGACATTTGATTAGAATTTTTTATGCCCCAAAACTCTGTTGTAGTTGTAGTTTGTTTCTTTCCCAAGAAAGTGACAATGTCAATAGCTACGTATACATTGTGTTTCTGTACGAACAGTTATTTGTTTCAAAAACTCTAGAGACAGCAAAGAGTTCAACTACTGTAAGAACAGCCACGATTGTAAATACTCTAGGAAAGACAAGACTTCAAATTCCGAAGGGACTACATAGTAGGTAGTTTTTATTTTCAGTTTTAGTTGCATAGCAAGTGATTTGACACTAAGTTGAGACTACTACTACAGGGACATTTTGTTACCTGATTATTATTGATTAGCTTTGAGTTGGTCTATTACATATTTTCTTCATTAATTATATTGCTTACATTTAAATTGTTTAATATAATTTTCTAATATCAAAAACCTATTTTTGATAATTGATGATAAACACTTTTATTTAACTTAATTAGCAAAATATTTAGAAAAAAATATAACATTTTTTTTTAAAAAAAAGCACCCTTCCAAAATTTACTAAATAAAAATTATAAAATAAGTTTAGTTCAAAACTTTAGAGTTTTACAGTCATAAGGCTAAAAATAATATTCATTGTATGGTTCATGTTAAAAAATACATATATTTAAATGTATATCATTATTTTAAAACTTTTGAAATTGATAGTTATGCAATAAATAGTTTTACAAGGGAAATAAATGCTTATTTGTTTTAAAGATAATATATTAAATGATTTATTGCCACATACATATTTTTTAATTCGTGTGTGACAATATAATGTTACGACCAATGTAATAATAAAATAACATTATTTTTGCATTATATAGCATAATTAAATTTTTCTAGCTCTCTATTGCTGCCTAAAAAGAAACTTTGAATTTTTAATTATAAAATAAATATATGTAATAATTCATAAAACTTAACCAAACATTTGTCTGAACTTTCATTTGTCTTCAAATGCGAGTACACTCTTACTCTCGAATTCGTTCCCTACTTGTAGGGATGATACGCCAAAATACTCTCTCACACCACCCCATTACAAACATCTCACACAATTTCTAGGTCGTCCAATAGACATGTATATATCAATAGCTGTCATACAATTAAAAAAATATTTCACGTCTGTAAAATGTGCCCACCTAAAAGCAGTGACCATCGCCTGAGGCTTAGCTAAAGTATGAAGCTGGGGGGGGGGTGGCATATCCCCAATGCACATTACTAGTGAGGACACCTAAATGGGATGTGGTCATTTAATAGATGAAAATAATTATTCTTTAGAGCTGAGCTGAGCTTACCTCAGGAGTAAAAAAAATAAGGGGGGGGTGGCATATCCCCAATGCACATTACTAGTGAGGACACCTAAATGGGATGTGGTCATTTAATAGATGAAAATAATTATTCTTTAGAGCTGAGCTGAGCTTACCTCAGGAGTAAAAAAAATAATTGAAATACATCACATATAATCCCTGACTAAAACAATATGGTATAACCTGTCATTAAAAAACTTCTAATTCTTGACATAGTCAATTTAGTATAACACATTTGTTATATCACTACTAATTCTTGACTCAATTTAATATCTTATAACCTGTAATTTAATCACTTCTAATTCTTGACGCAATCAATATAGTATAACATATTCAATAAAAAAAAAAGTTTTTGAGGTCAAGTACATATATTTTATTGAATGAACACATCACATATAATTTATAATACTATAATTACAGTGTTTGGATATAGTCTTATGAATCTGTTTTTAACAAAACTCATTTAAATGTGTATTTACTTCATGACGATAATATCGTCTCTCGCAGACGGAAAGATGCCTTACTAAACCTTATGACGACACATTTGTGAGTCGCATAGTGATAAAACAAATATTAATGCTATTGACATTATTTACACTATTGTCTTGATAAAGTCAGACTGAGAACTCCGGTGAGAAA
>CAXITT010000940.1:38491-107156 GCA_964033795.1 Lymnaea stagnalis
TACAACATAAACGCAATAGTTATCTCACCACAATCTATTAATGAGCCAAGGTAAACACAGCAACAATACAATAGCTATATCGCCAAAATGTTTTAATGTGCCAAGGTAAAGACAGCAACATTACAATAGCAATCATTCGATAACGTTTTAATGAGTCCATGTAAACCAAACAACAATGCAATAGCTATCTCAACTTAGAAATTTCATGTGTTTAGGTACACAAAACAACACTACAATAGCTATCTTACCATAATGTTTTAATGTGTTTAGGTAAAGAAAAAAAATACAATACAATACAATGGCTATATCATCATCTGTATAGTTAAGTTATTTATATCATTTTTTTATGTTTTAGTATATCCAGTTAAATACAAAAAGAACACAATAGCTGGTTCACCGTAATGTTTTAATGCATCCAGGTAAACACAACTACAATACAATAGCTTGTTCACGGTAATGTTTTAATGTATCCAGGTAAATACAAAAACAATACAATAGCAATCTGAACATAGTGTTTTAATATGTCCAGGTAAACAAAACAACAAATTAATAGCTATCTCACCATAATGTTTTAATGTGGCCAGGTAAACACAACAACAATAGAGTAGCTATCAGACCATAACGTTTTAATGTATCCAGGTAAATACAAAAACAATACAATAGCAATCTCAACAAAGTGTTTTAATATGGCCAGGTAAACAAAACAACAAATCAATAGCTATCTCACCATAATGTTTTAATGTAGCCAGGTAAACACAACAACAATACAACGCTATCTCAGCACAATAGTTTAATGTGTCCAAGTAAGCACAACAACAATACAAAGCTATCTCATCATTTGTATAGCTAAGTTATTTTTATATAATTTTAAATGAGTTATAACTATAGGTATATATAGCCAAATTATGTAACTGTAATTTACACTAACTGTTATGTCTATAGAATGTTTCTTTACACAATAAAATTGTTTTAGTTTTGTTAACATGTATTTTTATTTGTGTAAATATTTTTTTGTACATAATAAAATACTCTTCGTTAAATTATAATTTAAAACTAAAGAAACTAAATTTAAAAAAAGTTAAAATTTAAAAAAAAAAATAAATTGCAATGACTGTTGGGGTTCCCTTACTACCAATTTATAATATTAATTAAATACTGATTAATGTTTCTGTTAATCCAATTCATTGTTCAGTTTTTATAATTTGTTTAAAGAATAAAAAAGGAGATTCGATTTTCAAGGGAAACTATTCCTCCCTTTATTTTAAAAAATAAACTTATGACTTAAAGTTGAGTACAATGTGTAAGATCTTTTATTTTCGTTATAAGGGAGTAATTTTGAAAACTATTTCAATAAGCAATAAAGCACTTATTCCTTAAAATAAATAAAAAAATTATTTAACTCTTATATCATAGCTTTTTTAACGAAACTACAGCATTTCAAATTTGAGTGAAATTTATTTTATACAAACTATGCTAACCAGTGTTTTCAATTCTTTTCTGCATTGAAAACGGCAATTGCATTTTTCAAGTGGTAGTCCACGTGATATCCATCCCTACCTTTAGGGANACAGCATTTCAAATTTGAGTGAAATTTATTTTATACAAACTATGCTAACCAGTGTTTTCAATTCTTTTCTGCATTGAAAACGGCAATTGCATTTTTCAAGTGGTAGTCCACGTGATATCCATCCCTACCTTTAGGGATACCATGGCATTAATCAGCAAGGAAGGCCAACAATTTCTACTAACACGCCTGAAACATTAGCCCTTAATTTTATTAATTGTTAAGTGTAATCATCATAAAAAAAATTAGATTAATTTATATGTAAAAATAATACCAAAAATGTCTCGAATTTTTTAGATAGAGTGCTGGTTGGATTGGTTGATGGTTACAATCTGTAAAAAATACCATCGCATCACATTTTTGCGCATCAACTAGTTTGGCGCCGTGGGTACAGTTTCCTCACGCTCTCCTTTTGTTTGAAGACATTATAAGATTCACTTTCAACCCCAGGAGTATTGATAAATAAACTAAATTGATTTAATCAAAATAATTATCCTTAAGTATTTTACAATGTTTCCTAAAACATAGTCAGAACTGATCACTTAATTATGTTTGCTAATAAATAATGTATACATTGTTTTAATGAGGTTCAGTGGTCAGAAAACTCATCAGTCAAAAGTGCAAAAAAATCAGCTTCAGTACGATTACAAATTTTTTGAGAACAATTTTTTTCAATAATTTTCAAAATCCTTTATTTTTAGAATCAAAACCGATTTGTGGCCGACTGGCCTAGTTGCCTTCATCTCGATAAAGAGTCGCATGCGGCTTGCGAGCGTGTTTTCCCGACCACTGGTGTTTTATATATTGAAATAGTGCCATTAACTAGTGTTGTGAACTAGATTGTTGTGAATGTCGGGAGGGGGGAAAGTGGATCGTGACAGTGTTTTGTGAGTTGATGATCGTGAACCAGTGCGTGAAGTTAGTCCGTAGTGTGGAACGTTAGTGTAGGCTGAGTTAGTTGAGTAGTTGTCCTAGTAGAGAGAGACCCTGGGGTCAAGAGTTGAGCTGGTGTGTCAGAGTCCAGCCGAGAGAGTAGTTTTGAGAGTCAGTATTATCGCAATTGAACGTTGTCACTGTGAATTGCTATTGGATCCTGTAAATAAAGAACTGTTGTATTTCCATGCTGGAGTTGTGATATATATATTGATATTAAGACAGTGTTGTAAACCCCTAGACAAAGTCGAGTCTGCTGACTGTGCAGTAAACGTAACTACTGCGGGATGTGTTGAAGCGTAAGGACTAAGATCTTGACATGTCAAGTATTAAGAAGGCCGCAACATTTGATGAAGGCCTCAAGTTATTAAATAAATGTCGTGACATTTGGAGGCCCGTCTAAAACTGAAACAATTCTGCTGGTCACCGAAGCCTGCTGGTTGCCGAAGCCTGTGTGTTGCCGTACCCTGTGTGTTTTCGAATCCTGCTGGCTGCTGTATCCAGTGGCTGCCATAACCTGTTGGTTGCCTTACCATGCTTGTTACCTTACCCAGCTTGCAGCCGTACCCAGCTGGTTGCCGTACCTACTGGTTACCGAATCCTGTGAAGTGTTCAACATGTCAAGTATTAAGAAGGCCGCGACATTTGATGAAGGCCTCAAGTTATTAAATAAAGGTCGTAACACTAACATTAGGTGAAGACGTAGGGATGCCATATAATATACATAATTTAATATTCCAAAAAATAAAGAAAAACAATATAGTTGAATCCGTTTTATATCCCTATGTGTAGGGATCGATTTCATGTGGACTACTGCTTAAAATAAGACGTTATAATCCCTATGTGTAGGGATCGATTTCATGTGGACTACTGCTTAAAGTAAGACGTTATAATCCCTTTGTGTAGGGATCTTTTTCATGTGGACTACTGCTTAAAGTAAGACGTTATAATCCCTATGTGTAGGGATCGATTTCATGTGGAGTACTGCTTAAAGTAAGACGTTATAATCCCTATGTGTAGGGATCGATTTCATGTGGACTACTGCTTAAAGTAAGACGTTATGATCCCTATGTGTAGGGATCGATTTCATGTGGACTACTGCTTAAAGTAAGACGTTATAATCCCTATGTGTAGATATCGTTTTCATGTGGACTACTGCTTAAAGTAAGACGTTATAATCCCTATGTGTAGAGATCGATTTCATGTGGACTACTGCTTAAAGTAAGATGTTATAATCCCTATGTGTAGGGATCGATTTCATGTGGACTACTGCTTAAAGTAAGACGTTATAATCCCTATGTGTAGGGATCGATTTCATGTGGACTACTGCTTAAAGTAAGACGTTATAGTCCACTAGTATCATTTGGAAAAGAGCTAGGCAACGTTGGTTAAGTAAATTTTTAAAAGTATATTTATATTTAAAAATAGTAAAATTAAGGGTTTTATCTTAGTAAAAAAAATAATAAATGAATAAATAAATACATTTTTATGAGAAATCTAATGGGTAAAGGAACAATCTTAGGCATTGAAAAATATTTAAAATTCATTTCTATTACAAAAGAGAAATTAAATTGTATCTAAAAATTCATTCCTTAAATATCGATATAATATTTAGGAAACGTAATCGATATTTTCCTTAAAAAACGTTTATTAGTGACACATGTTCTTTTAAAAAAATGAAAAAAATAGTAGAACTTAGTAAGTGGAAGCTTGAAATATTAACTAGGACAGTAAGACAATGAATAATCGCATAAACGCCTTCCTCAACAGACAGGAGATATGAAAATAGGACAAGAAATAGAGAAAAGATACTAACTTAATTGATCGCCATTGTTGTTTCTGGAAGTTGGATTTTACAAAACCTAGACTAGAGGATGTGAACAAATTTATAGAATGCAATCTTAAAAATAAAATCAATCATAAAAGCGTAATATTTGTTCTATTCTCTAGCAGAGATCTTTCGGGCATAACTCCGAGTTGGGGGGGGTGGGGCATTGTGCCCCGGTGCAATTAAAACCCAGACAAAGTGAGTGCACTAAATCCAAAATATAGTTTATACATCAAACGATTACATTGTAATTAATTAAAAATAACTGGTTTCATGGAATTGATTAAATAGACACCAATAATTTCTGCCAATATAACAATATAAGATAAGCTTAATAATAATTTTACGGAATACATAAGAATACATTTCAGCTCATGCCTTTATCAGTACAACAACAAAAAAATAAGAATAAATTAAATTTTCACATGTATATATATATATATATATATATATATATATATATATATATATATAAGGGTGTTTCATTGAGATATTGCAAAAAATAAAAAAATACATAAGAATACATTTCAGCTCATGCCTTTATCAGTACAACAACAAAAAAATAAGAATAAATTAAATTTTCACATGTATATATATATATATATATATATATATATATATATATATATATTAGGGTGGTTCATTGAGATATTGCAAAAAATGAAATGTGTGCTATAGAGTAAGACAACCTCCCAAGTTTTTAATCTGCTAATAGTAATGTTTTGGTAAAGTTTCAGCTTTAAATTTTAACTACAAGAAGTTGCTCAGGAGCAGTGTAATATCCACATTTTACGAAATTCGAGCACAATGAAGCAATATGCATATGTTGCATGTTTTAAAATTACAACCAGTAATAGCTTTTTAATATCAGCAGTTCAATACTTTTTTGCTAATTAGACACTAAGCTTAAACATATGGTTATTGGCATTTGTCACAATTAAAAGGTCAAATTGTGCTGTTCCATCAAACGACTTGAAAATTTAACCAACTCAAATTCAAGTCACAAAAGTGTGCATTATCAGTCAATGTTATTGTCATTTTGACATTAAAGCCTCAACAGCAGACTCTGTGGTTATCTGTGTTGGAACAGCCTGCGGTTCCACTTGCAATAAGAGTTGTTTTTCTTCTTCGTCGTTAGTAAGCAATGTGTTGTATTCTTCAAAAAGCTTCGCCACTCGCTCTGCAGTGTCATTAACAACTCGAATTGACTTGAATCGTGTCTGGCCATATCGATACTGTTCACTTGCAGGCCACTCTTGTGGTG
This sequence comes from Lymnaea stagnalis, assembly GCA_964033795.1. NCBI lineage: Eukaryota > Metazoa > Mollusca > Gastropoda > Lymnaeidae > Lymnaea > Lymnaea stagnalis. Next base: position 44,081 of record CAXITT010000940.1, read on the forward strand.
GCAAATCAAGAAAAGCACTATCAATTTTATGGCAACAAAGAAGGTTCCCCGTTCTGGTAGTTGCAAATCACCTAAACATACATCTGGTTTCATTAGAATTGATCAATCTTCACGCACTTTTCCTTCGCCAGCCTCACCGGTCATAGCCTGCACACTTCCCATCTTTGCAGCTGCTGTCACATGATCTGAGAACAGGGCTAATCCAACAAGCTCGTCTGAAAGATACCAGAGATGATTTTCTAGGACCTTTCTTGCATCTGTACTGATGTCAGGATCGATGATCTGGTAACTGCTGAGATCAGTCAACAGCTTTAAATCACTGGATGGAGCTTCAGTTGCACGAGGAGCAGTTACCCGATGTTTGGTGTACATTAGTGTACCAAACTTAACAAAGCGCTCAACTCGGGCTGCTTCTTTCTTTTTTAAGCTTGAATACATCTGTTTGGTTGCGGAAGAGATATATGTTCATGGCATAAATTAATTGTGCCATCCAGCGAGCACGACGTACTGGTCCTGGAGCCCTCCAGTGGATTGTACTCGGTGGATGTCCCAAAACAATCAAAGTAAACTCAATAAGCTCAACTTAATCATCTATTACTTGTTCCTTTAGGTGCTTTTTGGTCAGGACTGCAGTTTGTGCATCTGATAAACTTGAAGCGTCAGGTGTCACCTGGAATTCTGAAAAATTCTGCCTGGTGATGACACTCCAACAGCCTTTGAATCGTTTGAAAAGTGGGATATGTGGGGATTTTGAAGGTCCACAGCAGATGGTGAAAACCTTTGACAAGATGATCTCCATTACTTGATTACGACATGCAAACCAATGAAGTTCACGACCTAGCCTAATTTCAAGGCCAACACATACTCCATTTATTCTGCCGTTATTTACTGAGGTTGTGTCAAAGCACATACCCTGAACCTTCTCAACAAGCTGCCACTCCACAAACAATTTGTGAACAGCATTTGCTTCATTCTCACCAGTTCCAGAGCTCACCTTTGGCACACCTTACAGTTTGTCCATCCCATCACCTGAAACTAAAACTGGTAGCCTGTCAACTGAGCCTTCCCCAAATATTGATGGAAGTTTCTTTCCATCCCAATGGATTACACATGGGCAAGTTGGCTTAAATCATCTTTCATTGCTTTAGAATATTCATGCCTAGCATTTGACCGCACTCGTTGAAAAGTGCTACGAGAAATATGAAGTGCATTTGGATCGTGACCAAGGGCTGCAGCAATAGAAATACGTAGTCGAACAACTTCACGATCAGATGTTTTATTACGGTCAAAGGTACTTGTTACACTTCAATTGAACAATTAGTCTCGAGAGGTTTTCCTTACTTCAATTATCTTGTCTTGCTTTTTACCTGATGTGGTAATTTTGGTCGGTATATCCTCATCTTCACATAATTAATTTATTAACTTAAAACAACGGCCATGCTTCCATCTTTCATTGTCCTCTTCTTCCATTCTTTTTTCTGATTGGTTCGTCTTACCAATTTCCATACTCTATAAATTATAAGTCATAATTCTCACTTAACTGCCTTAACTCAACTTAGCTGTGTGACTGTAACACTAAACAGGAAGTTATGACATAGAATAGTTAAACAGCCAACCCTAAGTAAGTAAAATATAACACAAATATCATGAAAGTAAATATGCAAAATGTCAATTGCATGAAAGTTCGGCAATTTTCGATGAAATTTTGAAAATCTATGGTCGTTGAGCATGACCTTGCAGTTGTAACAAGAGGCTGAAACTCTGCCCTAATTAAAGGTTTGCTATAAGGAAACAAGTTAGTGGGTGTCTTGCTCTGTAGGTGAAAATTGAGTTTTTTGGGCCACCCTAATAAACACGTTGCACTAAATCAAAGAAGTTTGTTGCTTCAAAGCAACATTTTGCAGCATCATTACCAGCCAACTTCAAGGTATGTGCACAGCAAGGAACAAATAATGCTCCGGGATTAATTTGTAAAATTTTCGTTGGACACTATTGTCTTTTCCCTTCATATTGCTGCCATTGTCATATCCTTGACCAATTAAATTTTCCATCAATAAAGACATCTCCTCTAACTGCCGAAGAATAGTTCCAGTCATTCCAGTACCAGTTGTATCCTTTAGAGGCACAAAACCCAAGAAATGTTCCTTTTAAGACGCTGCTTCTTCTGCAATCTCATTTTCTGGATTTGAAATCACATCCACAAAGCGAATGATCATGGTCATCTTTTCAACTGACCAGCATCTGGTGTGCAATCTAAAATTATTGAAAAGTACTTAACATTACGGGCAGAAGCTAGAATGTTTTGTTTGATTGCATTTGAAAAAGCTGAATAAGTTTTTTCGGTATTTCTTTGCCTAAATAATGTACATGTGCTTCATTGTCTCTGATCTTTCGAAGATGCTCATCCATATGTGGATCAAACAAAGCTTGAAAGTACAAAAAAATTAGGAAGTTCCCGTTATCAGAAGTATTCAGTTTCTCGTGTGTTCAACGAAAAGCAAGATTTTGCATACCAAGAACTCTAACTAAAGCACTCAAGCATTTAACGATTTGCTGCCAATACTGTTCTTCTTATTTAATGAGCGCAAATGTTCGGCATTAATGGTTTTCATGTGTCGCAGTCGCAGCTCAACTACCTTCCATGACTGAACATTTGCTAGATGTTCACTTCTTTTCTCATGTCCTGATAGAATTGCGGACATGTTTTTCATATCATGTGAAACTTTATCATAAAGAGATGACGCACCTTTTGTGCTGGTAAACGGTTTGCAGCAGAAACAATAAACATAGTCATTACGTGCAGAATTCTTGTAAAATTATGTAATATCAAATACAGTATTTTGGATTTTATTTGCAAACAAATAAACATAGGCGGACATTTTTCATATCTTTAAATTATTGCATCCCTACATAAAAGGGGACCGAAATCGGGAACCATACCAGGCTTGACCACCTGAAATGACAGCCAGTACTTTGGTTAAGCTTTTAAATAAAATATACATTTCTTTTATAAAAATTATCTCAAAGTTTCTTAAAATCTACAACTGAATAGGAAATAAAAATAAATCTTTCTTTTAGAAAAATTTTAAAGAAACATTTTTAAGTTATATTTTATTTTTAAGACATTTGATTTACAAATTAAAAATACATTGCCGCACAAAAATATCTAAATGTAGATATAAATGAATATTAAATGCGTTCATAATTATTTCCCCTCAACGCAAATTTATTGTAATTCAATCCCCTCAATTGTTTTCAAATACGTAAAATAAATTTTATAAAGCTATAAGATAGAAACATGAAACAACAATGCATTGACTTTGTAAGAACTATTGTTTATTGTATACTTTTTAGTAGATTTTTGTGAAGGTGTGTTTTTTCAAGTATTTTATTATAGACTCTTTACTTTGCCATCTTTACTTTAGCTCATATAGTGTTGCAAAGTTATCAAGTGAGTTGTGGGACATCGGTTGTTTTCCTTTAATACATTTTAATACGTAAAATAATATCTCAAATGCTCGTTAAAATTGTACCGTTTTTATCTTATCGATAATGTCTTTTAGATATTGATAGGAATGTTCTTTGTGTTTTGTTATTAAGTATATTGGTGGGATCTCTTTGATCATGTCATTTGATCTATTGTTTCGTTGCTTTCAGGTGATCGTAGCGTGATAGAATAAATTAATTACTTTCTATGGGAATTCTTTTCTCATGTCCTGATAGAATTGCGGACATGTTTTTCATATCATGTGAAACTTTATCATAAAGAGATGACGCACCTTTTGTGCTGGTAAACGGTTTGCAGCAGAAACAATAAACATAGTCATTGCGTGCAGAATTCTTGTAAAATTATGTAATATCAAATACAGTATTTTGGATTTCATTTGCAAACAAATAAACATAGGCGGACATTTTTCATATCTTTAAATTATTGCATCCCTACATAAAAAGGGATTGAAATCGGGAACCATACCAGGCTTGACCACCTGAAATGACAGCTAGTACTTTGGTTAAGCTTTTAAATAAAATATAAATTTCTTTTATAAAAATTATCTCAAAGTTTCTTAAAATCTACAACTGAATAGGAAATAAAAATAAATCTTTCTTTTAGTAAAATTTTAAAGAAACATTTTTAAGTTATATTTTATTTTTAAGACATTTGATTTACAAATTAAAAATAAATTGCCGCACAAAAATATCTAAATGTAGATATAAATGAATATTAAATGCGTTCATAATTATTTCCCCTCAACGCAAATTTATTGTAATTCAATCCCCTCAATTGTTTTCAAATACGTAAAATAAATTTTATAAAGCTATAAGATAGAAACATGAAACAACAATGCAATGCATTTGTAAGAACTATTGTTTATTGTATACTTTTTAGTAGATTTTTGTGAAGGTGTGTTTTTTCAAGTATTCTATTATAGACTCTTTACTTTGCCATCTTTACTTTAGCTCATATAGTGTTGCAAAGTTATCAAGTGAGTTGTGGGACATCGGTTGTTTTCCTTTAATACATTTTAATACGTAAAATAATATTTCAAATGCTCGTTAAAATTGTACCGTTTTTATCTTATCGATAATGTCTTTTAGATATTGATAAGAATGTTCTTTGTGTTTTGTTATTAAGTATATTGGTGGGATCTCTTTGATCATGTCATTTGATCTATTGTTTCGTTGCTTTCAGGTGATCGTAGCGTGATAGAATAAATTAATTACTTTCTATGGGAACCGTTTCAAATGGGAGGCGTCATCGATAGAAGTTAAAGGAGGAACGAATGGTACCAAATGGAGATACTTTACTGACGCCAACTGCCGTCCTCACAAGAATTCTTCTTCCCTGTGTGTTAAGTCTTGGAGTCAGACACACCTTGTACCAGTTGTTTTTTTCCATAGTATTCCACGGTGTTATACTGAGTTATATTTTAAAGAGTACGTTAAGTAGTTAGGTAGAACTATGCATGTATCACATAGTGCAGATGATTACTTTATATATTTCAGCAACATCGGGCATTTATTTAAGGCTAGTTGAGATAAATCATTGCAAGGGGTTGGCCTGTGTTGACAGTGAACGGATGTCAACACAGAGCGAAGGCAAGACGTATAAAAGATCTTTAAAAAATCCTTGTCAGTAGAAAAGACCCTGAAATAGAAGACAAGCGAATTGTCGAAGACTTTATATAAAGATGTGTAATGTCTTGCTTGATGCATACGTTAGAATGTATTGTGGTGTACTTGTTTTAAGCATATGTTCATTGAATAGTCAAATTTATAGGACAGCCATCTATATTTAATAGTTTATTTTTTAGTGTGTTTGATTTCGTGTTTCATTAAAAAGTGCATACATTATTTTTTTAATATATATATATATATATATATATATATATATATTTAATATCACATTACACGGTGCTTTTACTAAAAAAAAATAGTTTTTTTTACTTTAAGTTAAATTAAGGATTCATTTTGTTTATTGTATTGGATTTGTGTTCCTTGAAGACATTAAAACAAGGTGGTGTCAGAGGTAGTTCGAAAATTTGAGAACGTATTACTGAACATAAGGGAGCTCTTGACACCACAGGTCCTAACCATTTGATTCATTGAGCTTAGATTGTCGATCACTAGATAAATGACGCCATTAGTCATGCACTATTTCTACAAGTTAAAAACTCATGCGCTTATTGTTATTTAAGTAGAGGTTTCATGAACAACATTGCATTATAGTTAACATTATTTTAAAGAGTTATATTTCATTTTTTTCACTTCTGTATTCTTGATTTTGCAAAACTCCAACTTCCGGTAATTCCCAATAGAGATTACTTAAGAGTTTTACTCGTCTATATTATTTTGTCCTATTTCCCTCTGTCCTGTCAGCTGAGTAAGGATCTAGCCAAAATACTATTGTCATTTTATACTTGTTCTTAATGCAACCAATCACACACCTTGTTCTTTTATCTTCGCTTATTATTATTTTTTTTAAAATCGCTTTCTTTCACTACATGTTTTAGATGTTACCATTAATGATTTTTGTAACAAATTTGATTTTTCTTTGTGCACAGAAAATGTATTTTATACGTTTTAAACAATTATTGTGCAATAAGTTCATAAATTTGTTATTTAAAATTTAATGTTTTTTTATGTATTTTAAAAAGAACACTATTATAAATGCTATGAAGTCGCTGCCAATTGTGTAAGGTTTACAGTGCTAGACGTTTGCATGGTTTGTTTTCATAAATCTGAATTCGATCTCTCCATCTAAGGAAGGAATAAAAAAGAATAGTCATTGTGATGCAATTGATGTTTTCCCGAATTGTTTACGACAATATTATTTTAAATTTAAATGAACTGGAGAATTCTCGAATTTGATACTTTCTTGTTTGGAGGAGTCACTTAAATAATCTCCACTGACCCTATCATTTCTCTTCTCCCATCCATCTCCTTGCCCTTCAGGTCCCATCTCTTTCGTCATTCATCAAAAAGGACAATAGCTCAACCCCCTCCCTTGCATTGACAGCTTAATAGCAGTGACGTAGCTAGGGTTGCATTCACCCATGTGGTATCATGGTATCCCCCCTCAACCTTTTGCGACTTCTATAATGTATTTCTTTTTGTTAAAATAAGTACCAGTGTAACAATGACAAGAAACAAAGTAATTAAAGATCAAGAGGTAAATGCATTCTGTCACACTATAAGTTATTATATCTATTAACATTGCATTAGCTTAACTTAAAGTTTATCAATCTCTAGAAGTTGTACTCCTCTACACTATCAATACAAACTGCACGGCCATATTCTTGAGCAAGTTTCCTCCGTAAAGTACCTGGGTGTTACCTTTCAAAGAGAGGTCCACTGGGACGAGCATATTAACAATGTATGTAACCAAGCAAACCAAGCCTTGGGGTTCTTAAGGCGAAATCTAAAGATTGGCAAATCCTGTGTGAAAGAAAGAGCATATAAAGCCTTTATCCGTCCGATTTTAGATTATGCATCTTCAGTCTGGGACCCATTTACCCAGAAGAGCATTGACAGGTTGGAGGCGGTCCAGCGACGAGCAGCACATTCTTTTCTCATGTCCTGATAGAATTGCGGACATGTTTTTCATATCATGTGAAACTTTATCATAAAGAGATGACGCACCTTTTGTGCTGGTAAACGGTTTGCAGCAGAAACAATAAACATAGTCATTACGTGCAGAATTCTTGTAAAATTATGTAATATCAAATACAGTATTTTGGATTTTATTTGCAAACAAATAAACATAGGCGGACATTTTTCATATCTTTAAATTATTGCATCCCTACATAAAAGGGGACCGAAATCGGGAACCATACCAGGCTTGACCACCTGAAATGACAGCCAGTACTTTGGTTAAGCTTTTAAATAAAATATACATTTCTTTTATAAAAATTATCTCAAAGTTTCTTAAAATCTACAACTGAATAGGAAATAAAAATAAATCTTTCTTTTAGAAAAATTTTAAAGAAACATTTTTAAGTTATATTTTATTTTTAAGACATTTGATTTACAAATTAAAAATACATTGCCGCACAAAAATATCTAAATGTAGATATAAATGAATATTAAATGCGTTCATAATTATTTCCCCTCAACGCAAATTTATTGTAATTCAATCCCCTCAATTGTTTTCAAATACGTAAAATAAATTTTATAAAGCTATAAGATAGAAACATGAAACAACAATGCAATGCATTTGTAAGAACTATTGTTTATTGTATACTTTTTAGTAGATTTTTGTGAAGGTGTGTTTTTTCAAGTATTCTATTATAGACTCTTTACTTTGCCATCTTTACTTTAGCTCATATAGTGTTGCAAAGTTATCAAGTGAGTTGTGGGACATCGGTTGTTTTCCTTTAATACATTTTAATACGTAAAATAATATTTCAAATGCTCGTTAAAATTGTACCGTTTTTATCTTATCGATAATGTCTTTTAGATATTGATAAGAATGTTCTTTGTGTTTTGTTATTAAGTATATTGGTGGGATCTCTTTGATCATGTCATTTGATCTATTGTTTCGTTGCTTTCAGGTGATCGTAGCGTGATAGAATAAATTAATTACTTTCTATGGGAACCGTTTCAAATGGGAGGCGTCATCGATAGAAGTTAAAGGAGGAACGAATGGTACCAAATGGAGATACTTTACTGACGCCAACTGCCGTCCTCACAAGAATTCTTCTTCCCTGTGTGTTAAGTCTTGGAGTCAGACACACCTTGTACCAGTTGTTTTTTTCCATAGTATTCCACGGTGTTATACTGAGTTATATTTTAAAGAGTACGTTAAGTAGTTAGGTAGAACTATGCATGTATCACATAGTGCAGATGATTACTTTATATATTTCAGCAACATCGGGCATTTATTTAAGGCTAGTTGAGATAAATCATTGCAAGGGGTTGGCCTGTGTTGACAGTGAACGGATGTCAACACAGAGCGAAGGCAAGACGTATAAAAGATCTTTAAAAAATCCTTGTCAGTAGAAAAGACCCTGAAATAGAAGACAAGCGAATTGTCGAAGACTTTATATAAAGATGTGTAATGTCTTGCTTGATGCATACGTTAGAATGTATTGTGGTGTACTTGTTTTAAGCATATGTTCATTGAATAGTCAAATTTATAGGACAGCCATCTATATTTAATAGTTTATTTTTTAGTGTGTTTGATTTCGTGTTTCATTAAAAAGTGCATACATTATTTTTTTAATATATATATATATATATATATATATATATATATTTAATATCACATTACACGGTGCTTTTACTAAAAAAAATTAGTTTTTTTTACTTTAAGTTAAATTAAGGATTCATTTTGTTTATTGTATTGGATTTGTGTTCCTTGAAGACATTAAAACAAGGTGGTGTCAGAGGTAGTTCGAAAATTTGAGAACGTATTACTGAACATAAGGGAGCTCTTGACACCACAGGTCCTAACCATTTGATTCATTGAGCTTAGATTGTCGATCACTAGATAAATGACGCCATTAGTCATGCACTATTTCTACAAGTTAAAAACTCATGCGCTTATTGTTATTTAAGTAGAGGTTTCATGAACAACATTGCATTATAGTTAACATTATTTTAAAGAGTTATATTTCATTTTTTTCACTTCTGTATTCTTGATTTTGCAAAACTCCAACTTCCGGTAATTCCCAATAGAGATTACTTAAGAGTTTTACTCGTCTGTATTATTTTGTCCTATTTCCCTCTGTCCTGTCAGCTGAGTAAGGATCTAGCCAAAATACTATTGTCATTTTATACTTGTTCTTAATGCAACCAATCACACACCTTGTTCTTTTATCTTCGCTTATTATTATTTTTTTTTTTATATCGCTTTCTTTCACTACATGTTTTAGATGTTACCATTAATAATTTTTGTAACAAATTTGATTTTTCTTTGTGCACAGAAAATGTATTTTATACTTTTTAAACAATTATTGTGCAATAAGTTCATAAATTTGTTATTTAAAATTTAATGTTTTTTTTCATGTATTTTAAAAAGAACACTATTATAAATGCTGTGAAGTCGCTGCCAATTGTGTAAGGTTTACAGTGCTAGACGTTTGCATGGTTTCTTTTCATAAATCTGAATTCGATCTCTCCATCTAAGGAAGGAATAAAAAAGAATAGTCATTGTGATGCAATTGATGTTTTATCGAATTGTTTACGACAATATTATTTTAAATTTAAATGAACTGGAGAATTCTCGAATTTGATACTTTCTTGTTTGGAGGAGTCACTTAAATAATCTCCACTGACCCTATCATTTCTCTTCTCCCATCCATCTCCTTGCCCTTCAGGTCCCATCTCTTTCGTCATTCATCAAAAAGGACAATAGCTCAACCCCCTCCCTTGCATTGACAGCTTAATAGCAGTGACGTAGCTAGGGTTGCATTCACCAATGTGGTATCATGGTATCCCCCATCAACCTTTTGCGACTTCTATAATGTATTTCTTTTTGTTAAAATAAGTACCAGTGTAACAATGACAAGAAACAAAGTAATTAAAGATCAAGAGGTAAATGTATTCTGTCACAATATAAGTTATTATATCTATTAACATTGCATTAGCTTAACTTAAAGTTTATCAATCTCTAGAAGTTGTACTCCTCTACACTACCAATACAAACTGCACGGCCATATTCTTGAGCAAGTTTCCTCCGTAAAGTACCTGGGTGTTACCTTTCAAAGAGAGGTCCACTGGGACAAGCATATTAACAATGTATGTAACCAAGCAAACCAAGCCTTGGGGTTCTTAAGGCGAAATCTAAAGATTGGCAACTCCTGTGTTAAAGAAAGAGCATATAAAGCCTTTATCCATCCGATTTTAGATTATGCATCTTCAGTCTGGGACCCATTTACCCAGAGGAGCATTGACAGGTTGGAGGCGGTCCAGCGACGAGCGGCACGTTTTGTCCTAAACCGCAACAGGAATACCTCTAGTGTTGGCAGCATGCTAGAAACACTAGGCTGGTCACCATTGGAGAAACGACGACGACAATCCAGGCTCTCCATGATGTACAAGATAAATAATGGGCTGGTCCACTGTTTCAGTATTAAACAGAAACTCGTCCCTCTCCCCCATAGACAGCGACGAGGCCATGACAGGCAATTCAGGCTCATACCAGCAAGAAGCCAGTATAGGAGCTGCTCATTCCTGCCCAAGACAATCAGGGACTGGAACAATCTTTCAAAAGGAACAGTTGAGGCGACAACACTAGACACATTTGTGTCTATTGCCTCAAGCCTTCAAACCCCTAGTGCATAATTTCCTCATCACCACCAGTAACAGAAACATTGCAAATCCCATCTACATGCATAGGAGCCAAAATGATCAATAAATTGATCGTGGGCCCTTAAGATATAGAAGAAGAAGTTCTTTAAAATTGCAAACCTGTCAATGACTTTATTGAAAATCAATATCCTTGACCGCATCACCTCAATTGATGTAAATACACTGTTTCATATAAAAATATATTTTAAAAAAATTCAAAAAATCAGAATTAGACTAGTAAGTGAGATTTGACTGAAACCGTCTGGGAGAGTCCCGTTATAGATTTGAGAATGGGGGAAACGGGCCGGCGCATTTACACTAAACTTTTCTGTCTTGCGGGTCACAAATGGCTCGCGGGCCGCGAGTTTGAGACCCTTATATTAGATGTTTATTTATTAATATTCACGATTATCTCATTTTTATAGAAATAATTTAAATATTTATACTTTCCCACATTCATTCAAACTTACAAGTGGACCATTTGCGCAGTGCATACTTATCAAGCGGAAGTTCAACAAGATGGTGGTATAAAAGAAAGCACGCATAAGTATTATATAATTTTTTGACATATTATGTGATAAATTTAAAGACTGTTCAATTTAACATTGTATAATTGAAGACTTCGGATATATTAACACATTTGTGACAAGATTTCAAGAATATAGTAAGTCTTCCAAGGATTTCTTGGATGGCTTCTGTACCAAGTTAAAGCGGAAGTGATTTTACAAAGCATACAATTTAAATATTTTCATTTGTGAGCACAATATTTACAGTTCAAGATGCACACACAAAGGGCCTCTGTAAGTTGTGTGACACTTGCCAGTGTTCACCACGACAATACACTTGTCCTGACATTGACACACACAGATATACAAAATCTTTAGGCATGAAAAACAGTCATTTCAGTTTAGGCAGACATTGTAAAGGGGTAGGAATAAGCCAGACATCAGATAGATGGGAGATAACGCACAAAGAGAGGGATAGCGAAGGGAGAACGGTCATACTCAACATTACAGACAAAAGAGACACATACACACTGGTCAATATATATGCCCCTTCACAGCACACAGAAAAACCATTATTTTACAACACACTAGTGCAAACACTAAGATACTCCCACAGAAGGGGAAAGATCATTTTGGGAGGGGATTTCAACTATATAACCAACAGTTTAGATACAACAAACCCAAAAAGAAAAGATAACATTTTGGAAGAAACAACAGGCACAGAAATAATACAATACATAACAGAGACATATAACATGGTTGACGCATACAGAACACTACACAGGGAAGGGAAAGAAACAACATTTACATGCAATACTTTCAACACCAAGTCAAGAATTGATAGGTTCTATATACCAACAGTAGATACAATAAATGAAGCAAAACACATTCCAGAAACACTAGACTTTACAGATCACAAAGGAGTGAAAATTAAAATAAATACAACAAGATCAAACATCATAAAAAAATCCCCACATTGGAAATTTAACAATTCACTTTTAGAAAACAATCAGTACACAGATCTCATTAATAACGTAATAAAACAATATAGCACACTACCCAAAACAGACATAGGACAACACTGGGAACTTTTAAAATCCACCATCAAACATATCACACAAAACTTTGCAACAAGCTTACACAGACAACTCAGAGAAAGAGAAAAAGAATTAGAAATACTCATACCATCAGAGAAAGCAACAAACCCTTTCAGCCCCCAAATACAAGCATTTGAAGAAGAACTAGAAAAAATTAAACAAAATAAATACAATGGGGCACATGTTAGGAGTAGAACTTTCACTAACAACCAAGAGGCACCTACAAAGATCTTTCTAACAATAGAACAAAACATACAAAAAAGTAGACAGATAGGACAGATCGTTGACACAATTGGGGAAACACACACTGAGACGCCAAATATCGTAAGCACATTTGAAAAATACTACACACAACTTTTTGGAACAGAGAAAATTGAATCAGATATACAAGATTCGTACACACAATTTACACAAAAGCTAAATAAAATTCAAACACAAGAAATGGACAAAACTATTACATTAGTAGACATTAAAACATCCCTGTCCAGCATGAACAAAAATAAAACACCAGGGCCAGATGGCCTTACAACGGAATTCTACCTTTTCTTTTTCACAGAACTTGGACCAATTTTACATGCCACACTAGAAGAAGCTTACATCAACAATGAGTTACCACATTCAATGAATACTTCATACGTAACGCTTTTACCAAAAAAAGATACAGACCGAACACAACTTAAAAATTACTTAACACAAACTATAAAATTCTCACAAAAACTCTAGCAAATAAATTAAAACCACATTTAAATACTTTAATACATATAAACCAACAATGCAGAATCAAAGGTAGGGACATCCAGAACCACAATCATTTCATTAGAGATCTTATTCAATATTCAAATGACAAAAACATCCAAACTCGCATATTATCTCTAGACCAAGAAAAAGCCTTTGATAGGGTAGACCATAAATACCTACATAAAATATTACAACACAACAAACTAGGAGATTATTTTTGTAATTGGGTAAAAATTGTATACAAGTCCTCCATTAGTAATCTTATAATTAACAACACACTTTCTTAAGACATTAAAATTGACAGATCAGTTAGACAAGGGTATCCCCTTTCCCCTTACCTTTATATCCTATCCTTTGAACCTTTGTTAGAGAGCATTAGAAGGGAGGAGAGTATTAAAGGAGTAAGGATTCCTGGAGGTAATGAAACAAAAGTCATTGCATATGCAGATGACACAATTTTTTTTTCCTATTGATGATAAGTCTATTTCAAAGATAATATCAATATTTCAAGAATTTGGAAGAGGTAGTGGGTCTAAAATAAACATAGCTAAATCTGAAATTATGGGGATATGTAAGTGGAAAGAAAAGACTAGATTTCCCTTTAGAAATCGAAAGGAAAGATAGTCTTAGGATATATGGCATTTATTTTTCAAACAAACAGACTCAAACTAACAAAAAAACATGGCAAAACATTGAACAATCAATAAAAAAGATAATTGACAGACACAAATACACAGCGCGCTCAAATTTTGGCCGGAGCACAATCATAAACACATATGTAATTCCTAAAACAATATACACAGGGAACATATGGGGATCTCCACCAACATTTTTAAGACAAATCAACTTACACATCAGGAATTACATATTTCAAGGAACAATACAAAACATTAAAATTACAACTTTAATCCAATCTAAACAAGAAGTGGGGATTAATTTACAAGACATACAAACAAAACTGAAAGCACTTAGAAATAAATTTATAGGACAAGCCATTAGAAAGAAGGAGGAAAATTTATTTACATATTATTACATTGGGATAAGGCTAGGACAGTTAATAAAAATTGACAACAACACACCCCATTACATGGGAAGAAAACAATCGGATTTTCATATGGCATGCATTCAAGCATTAAAAGGCAACGAAACACTTATACACAAGACAACTAAAGAAATTTACACACATTTAATAAAGAAACAAGCAACACCACTCTACAATAGGATAAAATGGACACATGTTTATGGAACAATAAACACTAAGAATACATTTAAAAATACACACATTAAAGAAATCGAAAATAAAGACAAAGAAATAACATATAGACTCATAGACAACATGACACCAGTATCATCAAGACCATATAAGGACAGGGTTAGGCACATGGAATGTCCACTCTGCAGGACAGGGGCTGATGAGACACAACAACATTTATATTTGACATGCAACACAATATTGCAGACTAAATCTACACTTAAACAAATCATACAAGCAGGTACAGTTCATCAAGTAGATATAGACAGAGCTATAACACTAAACACATTACCAGCATCAATAAACAAGAAACAACACACAATAAGTCTGATATTATTTTCACAATACAGAAAACATGTATGGCACCACAGCCTTGAGGCTTTTTTCCACAAACATAATTACACAGACATTACATTAGAAACACTTTTTAGATTTAAAATACAAAACATAATTCAAAACATATGTTAAAAAATATTATGACAAATAATACATTCATAGTGTATCATTCCAACTCATTTAGACATGTTAAAAAATTAGTAATTTACACAAATGTTTAATTTAGTACACTCTATTATAATGTTAACATTTTGTTTAGTTAAAACTTCAGAAAATTTGCCTGTCATTATTTTAGTTTTATGTGTTGAATTATTTTGAATTAAAAAAAAAAAAAAAAAAAAAAAAAAAAAAAAAAAAAAAAAAAAAAAAAAAAATAAACATGTGGATAATATGTTTCCATTGTCCACTTGAATTCGATCGCAATTTTTAAGGACGTTAGTCAAATGAAATTCAGTTGCTTATGGTATTACATGCAAGTTTTGTAATAAAAATACCATTTTCCAGTCTTGCAAAGCACTATATTACATAAGTACAACGTTTTTCCAGAATATTTTCCAAGGGAAGTCGACATTGCGGAATGTTTGTGTGTAGGGGTGGCAGTACTAGTGGCCAGAAGACAGATGAGACACACGTCCCGGGGCGCCTGAATAGTGTTCAGATAGAATTGATAATATTAAATGTTTGAAACAAATGTGTTTCACAGTAGAAAATGGGAGGTGGGCGCAAAAATTAATTTTGTTCCGTGACGTTAATCACCCTGGAAAATATTTGACCGCCTATGTCGGCACTCATAGTAGTTAAGCCACTTGGTAGTGTATTTATCTATCTCAATTGAATAAAGTGCCAACGGCCGAAAAAGGGAATATTTAAAAATGGTTGGAATGACTGAGATAAATGCACGGGCTTCTGGGCAACAACTGAACCAAGTTTTATTGCAATCTCGTGAATTTTCTAGATGAAAATTCGTGACATACATACACACATGCATGCTTACATAAAGAAGTTTATAAATATATATATATGTGTGTGTGTGTGTGTGTGTGTGTCTGTGTGAATTTAGTCTAGTAATATTCTATATTTATTTTGAGAACAACAATGGAGAACATAGTTTTCTTTTTAAAAATGTAGGTGTCATTTAAAAATTGACCCATCTTTTGAACAGTACAACCTCTACGAATGCTGGGGACCTCGTCTATTATATGTTAGTGATGAGTGAAGTTGTAATTATCATCTTTCTATGAAGGATGCCAAATAAGGGAAAGGGGGGTGAACGGAAAAAAGTAATTGAATTTTTTTTTACATGAAATATTTTACTAAAAATGGTAAAGTTAAGCTTACCATATTTTCTAAATGCCAAGTACAGACAAAATGCTCACAGAAAGAGGGGTGGGATGAATGGTCGAAGCAGAATCAACAAATGGGATGCTTTAAATCATTTTGTTACAAACTGTTGGGAATATTTTTCAGACTCATGAACAGCTTTTAACTAATTTCCATTCCCAAGAAGCGTATCGTCAAATTGAGAAGATGTTAGATCGATGTTGTTCTGAGCAATCACTATATCTCTCAGAGGGGTTAACTTCAGAAAAAGATTTCTTTAAAATGGTGAAATATTTGCAGCCATTTTTTAAAAATCATTTGAAAAGTTTTGTGAGCTTTATTCAGCTTCTAGTTACACAAATTATTTCACAAATTTTGGCTTAACAAAACAATTGCTATTAACAATTGTCCATGGGGATATTGTATTTACATTTGCAGATAGCTCCATTTGGGTGCAGCAGTAATGCATAAGTTACCAAGACTTGTTCCGCATGATGACGCTGAACATTTTTATTGTGATGAAGTTGGAGAAATAAGATGACACAAATTAACTGGAAATAAGGCAGGTAAGTCGTCACTAACAATCGTACGGACAAGCCGGACGACGAGTGAAAAGTACGGAAAAGTCGGACGACGAGTGAAAAGTACGGACAAGCCGGACGACGTGTGAAAAGTACGGACCAGTCGGACAACGAGTTAAAAGTACGGACATGTAGGACGACGAGTGAAAAGTACGGACAAGACGGACGACGAGTGACCCACTTCCGCTATACAAAAATATAGTGTATTCTCTTTTTACCGTGAAATAATGATATTTAATGGAGTTCACTATTCAACCCATGACACCTCCATGACTTAATGGTTTCGTGTGCAAAATTGCAGACATGGTCTATTACACTCATGTTTTAGTAGATATCTTTAAAAATTCTTGTAACACATTTACATTTTTTCTAATATTTAGCAAACATAATTAATATTTTATTTTTTTCACAAAATTTAGTTAAATATATTTTTTATCTCTTTTTTTTTTCAACACAAAAACTTTATTTTAGCAGCTTTGAGAGTAGTATATTTCACATTAAATATGTTTCACTATCGATTTCTAACTATCATGTCTTGTATAGTGGAACCACGCTATAACGCGATGATCGGGGTCCGTAAAGTCGGATCGCGTTAAAAGCGGGTGCGTTAATGTGCAGTTTTACAATACTTCACTTTTTTTCCAGGAACATATCCGTGTGTGCATGTACAATGTCATTGAGGAAATGTCGGCTTATCTTCAGATGAAGAAAACATATACGTGTGTACATGTACATTGTTGAAAAGTCAGCTTATCATCAGATGAATATTAACTGGAATGCATTTATGAAGATATATTCAAAATAATCGATGGCTAATATATTTATAGGTTATTACTGTGTCAAGGTCATGAAATCATGAGGTAGTGTATATGTGTTGAATTGAGGACGAATGCAGATGGTGAACTATTTTCATGTCACGGGCGAATGATAGTTGAGTGAACGAGGCATGAGTTTTTTGGGGTATAAAAACATTTCAAATCCCATCTACATGCATAGGAGCCAAAATGATCAATAAATTGATCGTTGGCCCTTAAGATATAGAAGAAGAAGAAGGGAGACAACTGTTTTAGTGGAGGGAGAGTACGTTCACAGAGATTAGAGTGTTGACAGCCGCATTAGTATGTTCACGGTTAACAAGTAAACTGAGATCTTGTTGCTAGAGCGAGAGATAGGATTCCCGACAACGAGACATTGTTTGAGATATTGGATTTGTCAAGATATGTTTTGCTTATTGGAATATTGCCATACCATTTTGGATTCATTTTCACTTAACTGGGAAGCGCATTGCTGTTTTAATGCTGTCATTAATAAATGATTTATGCACCTTGAAGCTTATTGTTTGTTGAATAAACCTTGTCTGTTGTGGGACGAGATTTATACGACATTTAAACAGAATCGAGAATCATAGACAATCGACAACTTCCAAATATGCAATCACTAGAATATTTGACACAAGAACTACCATGAGTTCTGACGATTTCAGGTTAACTACTCCCTAATGTATTGCACTTTAATCCGGTGCCTAAACCAATCGTTTCCCTAGACAGCCCAGGCCATTAGTGACAAATACAAAAACATACAATTCCTTTTATATATAAACTATTTCATTAGGGCAATGCGCAAATAGAAATATTATTTTATTATTAAGCTATTCTTTTCCTTCTCTAATTCATGTCAACAAACAAAACATGGCAGTTAGTATTTGTAGATTAAGTTGCCTTGAAAGTTGATTTATTTCTTTGACAAAATCAAAGGCATAGAAAATATTGACACCATAAGAGCAAAACAGGAGAATCCTTTTTCAAGGGAAACAATACATTCTCTTTTAACAAGAAAATTATGAATTAAAATTGAGTATATTGTGTAATATGTTTAATTTATTTTTGTTAGGAATGTGTAATTTTTAAAAATACTTCAATGAGTAATAAACATTTAGTCCTTAAAATAAATAAAATTTAATTTAACTTGTATATCATAAGTGTTTTTACGAAACTACAACATTTCAAATTTAAGTGAAATTTATTTCAAACAAAGTATGCTTAACAGGCCTTAGTATGTGATTTTTGAAAGTTTACAGGGCGATTGCATTTTTCAAGTGGTAGTCCACGTGATATCGATCCCTACCTTTAGGGATATCATGGCAATAAACAGCAAGGTGTCGAGTATGAGCGTTCATTAGTAATTGTTGCGACTCAATATTATGTTCATTAGTTGTTGAACGCTTTTCCCGCGCTTGACTATTATAGTTAGTGAACGCTCTTCCCGCCATTGTCTTTATGACGTATTTTTATGCTGAGTCGTGACGTATTGTCTATGCAGTGTTGTGACGTATGTTTTAGTCGTGCGGCAGTCTTGAGTGGAACCTTGGAGTGATAGGATGTTTATTATATTTACTTAGATATTAAAGTTATAGTTATTATGAAAAGGAGTTGAGTTTGTTAATTGATAGTGAGAATAGTACGACGCTTCAACGTATGAAAGAACTGACGAATGTAATCAATCCAAGAAGACGTTAGGAGTTGACATGGGGGCTTCTCATCCGGGATTGGTGAACCTCGTTATTTTCATACTTGAGGTAAAGTACAAGAACATTCTTATTATTCAACTTTAGTGAAGTTACAACCATCGTCGCATGTTCCCGTATTTCAGTGTCGGAGCCCCGCTGCCACCGTGTGTCAAGTTTATGTGAGTTGCATGCGCCAGTAACTCCATCAACCACCCACGTCCTGTATTAGGCTAGTTATGTCCTAACCTGCAACAGGTTAACTACATCCTGCCCGTTATCAAGTTACTAACCTCGTGTACAGTTCCAGTGAAATAACTATGTCCTGCCCTCTATGAAGTTACCAATGTCGTGTCCAGTTACAGCAAATTAACTACGCCCTGCCCGGTAACAAGTTGCCAACGTCCTGTTCAGTTCCAGTGAAATAATTACGTCCTGCTCTGTATGAAGTTAGCGATGCCGTGTCCAGTTACAGCAAATTAACTACGCCCTGCACGTTATCAAGTTGCCAACGTCCTGTTCGGTTCCAGTAAAATAACTACGCCCATCGCAGCATCGAGTTTTCTACGTCCTGTCGGTTGTGATACCTACTTCGTGTTCAGCTCCAGTGAATTAACTACGCCACTCCACGTATCGAGTTATCTACGTTCTTTTGGTAGTGAGCTACCAACTTCGTGTCCAGGTCCAGTGAAATAGCCAGCCCTGACCTTCATCAAGTTGCCAACGTCCAGTTGAGTTCCAGTGAATTAACTACGCATTTCCCTGTATCGAGTTATCTACGTCCTGGTGGTAGTGAACTACCAACTTCGTGTCCAATGAGCTGTGAAGTCCTGTGGCCCTGTCCGGTCAGCCCATTGAACAACACCCTGTCCTGTTTCAACGAGCCACCAACGTCCCACCCCGCATCAAGCTTCCTATGCCCGATCCTGTATTGGTGAGTTACCAACGAACTGTCCAGTGTCGGCGATTCGCCTACGTTCTGTCCAGTGAGCTGCCGATGTCCCGTGACCCGTCCCGGTCACCCACACCTCAATGACTGTGTCCCAAGATCGCCATATAGGACAATTGAAGTTTGTGAGATAACTATTGACAGTAAAGAACCATTGACACTTAATTAAGCCCAGTGTGTGTTTTGAATAATATTTAAATTGTATAGGACTTTCCACGAACCAGGCATGGATTTTTGGATTTTTATTGTTTAAAACATTTTTGGCATTAATTTTCTTATGACTTATATATTAAATTCTTTTTTTACCTGGGTAGAATTTAGATTTTTGCTAGAGTTAGTTGAAACAGACTGCGATTGGTCCTTAAACCTAATTATTGTTTATTGTATGATCACCCTTAATTTGCATTGCTATGGCTGGATATGTCACTAGGAAATGGAGTTTAGAAGAAATTAGGCATGTGGGAGTGTTACTTTGCTATACGGGAGAGAACCTAGAAGAGTATATAAGAGTCAAGTTTGAAGAACAAGTACGGGAAGAGAGAGAGGAAGACCTTAGAACTAGAGAGGAAGAACGTATAAATGGAGGTAAACCGAGACAATTTGAACTAGATAAACTTGATGAAAAAATTAGACGTGCGGAATTTGAGGCAGAACGACGGGACATTATTTTAAAGAGACAGGCAAAGTATTATTATAACGACAGTGACGATGACGAGAGTCAAGGGGAAGAAATATATTATGGCATTGCCAGCATTCACTGTGAGAATCCCTATAAAAATGTTAATAGATTTTCTATTAATGTAAGTGAAAACAAATTTATTGACGATTATGTGGATAATGGTAGACCTACGCATGATCCTGACCCCAGGCAAAAGCCGGCCTCGCAACCACGGTTCATGACTAAAGATACTGAGGAACAAAATGATATTATTGCCTCTGCTGACGACTCAATTTTTTGAAAAATAGAAATGACAGTGATTTGTTAATTGGTCCGTCGGCTAACGTTAAAAGGGACATCGTTGACCTTGTTGACATACCCCCAGTGGCATAGGGTACATATATAGCTTTAGATTCATGTCAAAACGAGGTTGAAGTAGTAGGTGTATCCCAGGAAGTCCAATGTAAAGAAGAAAGGGGACGACAATTTAATAAGGTGGAAGTCATTGGAAATAACCTTAGGTGGACGTATGTAGGGGATTGTCCCAGTGCCACAGTATGTAATAAACTGGTGGTTATTGAAACGGGCTGCCTTGATCTAATGTCTGAGGACATGATTTTTGTTGTATCTCATGATGAGCCATCAGATAATGTAAGCCATGAAGTTAAAGTGTCTGATTTTTTGTGTGAAGTTGATGAGGTGAGTGTAATCCCTGAGTTGGGGGTAGGAGAGAAAATTGTTGTTGATACCGGTAACTATTGTGATGTAAATGGTTCACTGTTTAATGTTAGCAAAGGTTGCCCAAATGATATTTTTACAGAGATATGTACCGGTAATGAATATGAAGTAGTTGATAAGGTGAGCCAGGTATGCTCAGGTTTTGATGTTACTGCAGAGATCTGCAAAGAAAATGTATCACAAGTTGTTATGAGCAGGGGTTGTTCAAAATTTTATAGTATTACAGAGAGATGTGTTGATGATGAATCAATAGGTAATGTGAGCCAGGGCTGCTCAGATTTTCATATTGTTACGGATAGCTGTAATGATAATGCATCACCTGTAAATGTGAGCCAGGGCTGCTCAAATTTTCATATTGTTACGGATAGTTGTAATGATAATGAATCACCTGTAAATGTGAGCCAAGGCTGCTAAAATGTACATATTGTTACAGATAGTTGTAATGAAAATAAATTCCCAAGTAATGTGAGTGAAGGTTGTATAGATTTTGAGAGCCAGGAGTGCTCTAACATTAAGTTGGAAACCAATGTTGAACGTGTTAAAGAGAGCGTTGCCAGCTCTAAAGGTGCACTTGTTTATGATTTTCAAGAGGAGGTGAGATGTCAGATCCATGAGTTGGGAGGTGAGGCTTTTGATTGTATTGTTAAACAAAATGAATATGTTAAAATGAACTATTGTCATGATTGCTTTGAAGTTCCTGATTTGTTTGAATTTCTTTTTTATGAGACTCATTTTTCATTTTGTAACAATTTAAAAATGTGTATTGTAAAACTGAGGTTTCACATGAGTTATGACCACGGGTCAAAACAAGGAGAGATATTTCTAATTATAATTAACATGTTGAAGCATAAAGTTGTGAAATCCACGGACAAAAGATATGTCCCGCCATCTTTAGCTGTGTTATTTAAGAGCAAATAAAGGATGCTTAAATTGTGGTGAGGCATCTCTCACCTGTAATAATGTTAGATAGTTATGTGTTTTTATAGTGATGGCAATTGGTTTGTTTAAAAATACACCTTCTTTATGATATGATTTGGATTAACTTAGTTATAGTTTCAAATTCAGTAAGGATATTGATGTATTTGCCCTGATTTTTTTGATAAAAATACCCTTTTTGTTTATTGGTATGAAAAATGAAAATTAACGTTGACATTCAATTTCAATGGTCTGATTTTTATTGCCGTACATGAATTTTTAACTCTTGAATTGCATTTAAAATTATGTACGAAGGATTGTTTATTTTATTGCAGTATATCATAAATCTGTTTTATTTTCAGTGTTACCTAAATAATGTTTTTTGATAAGGACCATTCATATGGCTGAAGGTCTCTTCTTGATTTAATTCATGTAAATTTTGTGTGCCTGGTGACGATTTAACTCCCTGAGTTAATCTGAAATGAAAGAGGGGGGATATGTCGAGTATGAGCGTTCATTAGTAATTGTTGCGACTCAATATTATGTTCATTAGTTGTTGAACGCTTTTCCCGCACTTGACTATTATAGTTAGTGAACGCTCTTCCAGCCATTGTCTTTATGACGTATTTTTGTGCTGATTAGTGACGTATGGTCTATGCAGTGTTGTGACGTATGTTTTAGACGTGCGGCAGTCTTGAGTGGATCCTTGGAGTGTTAGGATGTGTACTATTTAGGTCTGATAGCGAGCTGCGATATATTCAAGTGTATGTGTATTATATTTACTTAGACATTAAAGTTATAGTTATTATCAAAAGGAGTTGAGTTGTTAAATGATAGTTAGAATAGTACGACGCTTCAACGTGTGAAAGAACTGACGAATGTAATCAATCCAAGAAGACTGTAGGAGTTGACAGATATAAAAGGGAAGTGTGTTGGCTAGAGGTCAGTCAGAGAGAGTCAGAGAAAGTCAGAGTCAGAGTTAGTTCAGAGTCGGAGTCAATGAGAGTCAGTCAGAGCAAGAGAATTGTTAGTAGCCAGAGATAGAGTGAAGTGCATCTTGGTTTATAAAGAACCTAAAAACATTCTGTATATATATATGTTACATGAGACCTTTGCGTTCTATGTCATACACCTTAGACAACGGAGGGAGAGCCGTAACACGTGAAGAATAACCAAGGTTGCAACATATGAAGCATAAGCAAGGTCGTAACAATCAGAACAAGCATTGATTTGTTTTAGTGAAGTTAGAGTTTTTACTTAAACAGCATGTATCTGCAGACTAAAAGCTTTACTAATAACAACGTGATGATTAACCTAGAGGCTTTAAGCTTTTTTTTTGAACGAGAAGCTCTATCACTTTGGTGTATATGCTATTGAAACTAAATTTTAAAATAAGCCTGTCATAAAATTTCGGTAGAGGGGAGATTAATGTTTAAGAAGAGAATGGCAGGAGATCTATTTATGATCCACACTGGGAGATTTAAGTCTTTCTGTTCTGTTTCAACTATCGTTTGAATGTTATACGGTGAAGGGTATTGATTTTGTTCAAGTTATTGATGATTTACACATTTGAAGACCAGAAAATGAAAATTTTAAACAAAGAACATTAATTTTTGTTTCAATCTATTAATTAATATTGTTATATTAAACTGATCCATTTCGATGTCTCAAAACTCACTACGTCAGTTTACAGCACTGTTTGAACTAGTCCACAGATTGCAACATAAATATTAAATAGCAATACCTTAAAATAAACTTGCTTGTCCAAACAAATTTACTAAATAGAAAGAATCACAGTTCTCCCAAGTGCAGTGCATTTCTGCTGCTTAATGCAATTTTATTGAAATATACTTTGTATTAAATATTTAAAACAAAAAAAAAAGGATGTGCTACTAAATTGTTTGAAAGGGAAATAATTATTCATGATTTGATTTTTTTATATATACAGCAATATACGTCCTAGATTTATTGGCACATATTTTTACTTTGTTAAGAAATGTGTTCCAATAATCTAAAAAATAAAATGTAAAACAAATAAAAAAATTCCGAAGTGGAAGTTGTATTGTTTTCTTACTTTGTTATGTTGATTTTAGGAAACAACGAGATAACGTTTATAAAATAAATTTAATTTTATTTCAAAAGGGTAACCACATCGATTATTTCATGTTCCAAAGATCACAAGAATTAATCGATTTCGATCCCTTCCCACAGGGATGCAAAATACAAATTACATGAAGTTATATTTTAAGAAATTAATATTATAAATTAATTATAATGTAAGAAAACTCCAGCTGTTATTGCAATTAACCCTTTTTTTATTTTTTTTTTATTTTAACAAACGATTAAATATTGTTTAAAAAAAAACAAATAAGCTATTTGCAATGATAAATTCTAAAGTTTTAGGTAAAAACATTTTTGTTCCGTTATTTACTGAAATAACATATTTACACAATAGTTAGAGTAACTTATAGTTACATTGTGTGAGCTATATTAACTTATAGTTATAACCCATTTAACAAAAATAATTTGACCAATTGTAACTCTACAGGTGTTTTAATTAAGGTATTACTCTGTCAGTATAGTTTCTTTCATTTTGTTTTGCATTTTGAATCTTAAACGTGTTGGAAATATAATGTTTTTGTAATTATGTTTGTGGAAAAACTCCGTAGTGACAAACACGTTTTCAAACAATAAACCCCCCTATCCCGCGTTTCACAAACAGTCACTCTTTCTACCCCCCCTCCCCCAACCACTTTTTGGTGTGTACCTACATTTGGACGACCTATTTCTTTAATACTAAATATTGCCCTTTAGATTAGGAAAGAGACACTGATATTTAATACGGTCTTTAAGAATAGGATATAGCCACTCATGCCCGGTCATATATTTACAAGAGTGTGACGCAACATTTAACTAGTAGCAAGACATCTAACGTTACAAACTAACTGACTCATTACCTTTAATATTTTAGACAAAGTCTTTTATATCAAGCCACAGGCCTCTGGTTATTGGTTTTAACACAACCATGAATTGCATCACTTTTTTTTTCTCTGATCAATCTAAATGCAAGTGATTTTTAAAGAAACGAATTGTTTACGGCAATAGAGATTTGTTGAGCTCTTTCATTTATACATAACATTTTATCTCTTCTAAATTCATTCAATTTTTAAAAAAAAATCAACTTTATTTACATTTATAATGAGAGCTGATTTTTTCCTTTCTATTATTCAATTATGTACAAAAAGTAACTTATTTACAGCAAATTTTAACTAAATAAACATGTTCAACTATGTACGGAAATGACAAATTAACATAATGGTTACTGAAATTCTAATTAAATAGTGAGTGTGTTTTTTAAGTATGAGTCTCTTTTAGCACTTATTGACATGTTATATAAATGAATAAAAAAATTGTTTTTAATGAATTTAGGTATTAATAGGTCATTAAAATTTCTTAAATAATGTTTTGAATTATAACTTGTATTTTAAATTAAAAAGAAAAGTTTGCAATGAAATATTTAACTATTTTTTTGAAAAAAAGCCTTAATTTCGTGGTGCTATATATGATTCCTGCACTGTGAAAATTGTATTACACTTATTTTGTGTTTTTCATTGTTTTTGGATTCGTGTTATACCTCTGTCCATGGGCGTCCACAGGAATGTTCGACAAACTTTAAACATGTATTTTCAGTTAGAAACATTTAATTGAAAGATAAAAGCGAAGGCGTATGTAGTAACCTACATTTTAAATTTGAATTTCAAAATAAAAAAGAATTTTAACAAATTATTAAACAAAAAAACTGTTTTTAAATATTTATGATTTAACGAAAAATAATAATTTTATTATTCAAAGTATGCAACTAATAGGCTGACAAATTTTTTAACATTCCTAAATTTAAAATTGAGAAAAAAGATTTGAAGTGGGCGTTTATGTTTCCAAATAGTTCAATTACTTTCTGCAAAGACGATGCCTCAATTTGCTCACACTTAAACATTGTACACTAGGCAAACATAGCCCTGAAATAAATGTGTCAGTCATTGCCAAACTAAGCCATGTTTTGTGTGACTCGTCTGATGGTAATACACGGAGCATGTTGTTGTTGATAAAGTTAGTACAGCGATTTTTCTATAGTTGCGCAAGTTTAGTCATGTCAGACCTTTTTTTTAACGTTCGACGCACCAAGGAGGCTGTTGTTTGCATTTGTGCTATCACGCAAGGACAACTGCAATGCTCTCAAAAGCAAATTCGACCATGCTAAAACACTTCTGAGGAAGCTGTACTGGCTGCTGTCCACTCTCGCATAGAGAACATCATTTTAACTTTGTGCTACGGCTGATTACATGACCTGGCGCCCTCCAATTCAAGGCACTCATTACGCTTTATGTACTCAAATGACAGCTCCGCTCATCCGATAATGGCAAACTCTCGATTCCACGTGTTCGCCTTGAGACTTACGAAAAGCGCATTTGTGCAATTGCTGGCCCAAAATTTTGGAACGCCCTTCCTTTCGTGCTTAGAAACAGCTAGACACTTAAGTCCTTTAAACCCGATTAAAAAGCATATCTATTTCGCAAATACGTTCTGGGGTGATGATGTCTACCAACTTTTTCCATTTAATGTATATTGACTTCTGTGGCTTAAGGTTAAATAGTATAAAAGACTTTGACTTGGAATGCTCGTATGTAGCTTTTATATTGCTGCGGTTATTTTTATAACGTGTTAATTTTAGATTATTTCCAAGACACACACTAAAATATATTTTGAACGATCTTTCTCTTTCTGCAACCCGAAACAATGTAATTATTTGCAACTACACATACGCAATATACCAACCAACCAGGCCTTCAAAAATGCACTCAAAACACATAATTTCTTTCAACAATAATAACCTGACTGAATTCCCTCCTCTGATCGATAAACGATCTTGCTAGCTGCCGTCCATGGTTTGCCTTGTAAAAGTTATGGGTTAAGGTGGGTGAATATACATTTTTTGTTGCTGTTCTTTATTTCATAAATGTATTTTACTTTAATGTCATGATTATGTCTCTTTTGATAATATTTTTATATACATCGCATTGAGGCCAGCCCTAGGCTGGTGTACCGCGCCATATACGGCTACTTATTATTATTATTATTAATATTATTTACAATCGTTGCGACAGTATGATGACTATATTCTGATCTTCCTCCTTCATCAGGTTTTCTTCGTGGACTGTTATTAGTTGATAATTGTTACGACTTTACTTTACTAACTCGAGACCTTCATCAAATGGCTCGGCCTTCTTGCATTGTCTAGGGTGTATGAATCTCTCTCTCACATAAAACACAAGGTCCAGTGTAACAATATAATAATTTATTGTATACTTTACAAAACAGGATACTGCTATTCAATAAACTATGGCGCGTGGAACACACATCAGTCCAAGTACCAACTCTCCACTCTCCTAGCACTACTCTCTCGACTAACGTGTCACTCGCTCCTATTGCTACTAACTAACTCTTGACTGACAACTTTTGACGACTAACAATTCTTCTCGTGCTCTTCTAACTTTCTTCTCTGACCTCTAGCTAACACACATCCCTTTTATAATACCAAACAAACAACTCAGTCTACGCAAACGTGCCACACCACGGACTTACTTCACGCTCTGACCTCACGATCAACAACTCACAAAACACTCTCACGATTCACGACTCCTCCTACCCAACATTCACAACAATCTAGTTCACAACAATAATCTTCTGTTATTTTCTTGTCTTACTTTGTGAGAATGCTGAAATTTCATACGATGATTCCAGCCTTGCCCTCTACGTGTTTGACTAAATATATTATCATTTTTAAGTTTGTTCTCAAATATCCTTCTTTACCAAAACTCCAGGAAAAAAAAAATACTATTTCAATGTTTTTATTTGAGCTGGTTCTGTATATCGGTAGACTATTGTATCACTTATGGTTGCCTATGGCATGCAATATACCTTTACTGCTATTTTTAATTGATCATTTTGCTTTGGGATGTTTATTTTATAATCTGTAATAGCAGTGACAAATCCACTCATGTCTTTAACTTTTCTTTGTTTGATTAAAAAAAAAAATACAAAAGTTTAATTGCCTAATTCAGGTTGGTCTTGTAACCTTTATATCTTCAATGTTTATTTGTATTACAAATATTATATCAGATATATATTATGTATGATTTCATGCATATTAATTACATTCTTCCATACTTATTAAAATAATTATTTTCTCTACATATTAATGATTGCTTAATACCCCTAAATGTATTTTTAAAGACAATTTAACCGTATTATTTTATGCCGATTAAATATATTTTCCTTACCTAGTAAATATATTCTTTAAGATTTTTAAGTAGTTTAATTTATGTGCTTCTAGACACTGCCGTCCCTGAAATTTATTGGTTATGCTGACCTATGCTGTTTTACAGTCGTTTAATCCATGCACTTCTAGAAATAGCTGTGATGGACTATATTGCCTCGCCATTCCTTTGTTATGATGACCACCTGATTATTTAATGGCCAAAGTAGAATACAACACTTGTCGAAAGAGTTGCGAGAAGTGAGCTTGGATAAAAGAAAACACTCGAATTTTGCGGAGCGAATGGCAAGAGAAATATCTCGCTCTCTTAAAATATACATATACCAAATAAAAATGTATGAACGTACTTTTGATTTAACTGGTCTTCACATTGATGGCTGTCCTAATGAGAGCAATGGTTTTGACATTTATGTTCTGTTTTTGTGAAGTTCACTTGTATTGCCATTTTTTGACGTCCTTGAGTTGACTTGTATTGACATGTATTGCTTTCTTTGTGAGTTCACTGGTGCTGAAATTTATAGCTCTTCTTGTCAAATCATTGGTGTTGACATGTATGTTTGTCCTTGTGAGGTCACTGGTGCTGACAGTTATGGCTGTACTCCTGAGTAAATAGGTTTTTACATTTATGGATGCCCTAGTGAGTTTAATTGTGTTAACATAATAACACAAGTATTACATTAGTAACACTTTTTAGATTTAAAATACAAAATATAATGTAACAAATATAATGATAGAGGAATACATTTATTTAAAAATCATTTTATGTATAAAAGATTTATATTACATGTTGAAGAGTTATAATGATAGATCATTATGGCACACACTTTGTAACTATAAGTCACACTAATTATTATCAAAATATGATTTTCTATTAAATGATATTAAAACAAAAAAAAATTAATATTTAAATATTTTTCATTGTAAAATTTCACTTTTTTCTAATTTTTTAAATAACTTAATTATTCTTTATCAATTTTAAAAACACGTTTTAAAAAAATATTAAATTGCAAAGACAGCTGGAGCTGCCTCACTCCCAATTTAAAATATTAGTTACATTATATTTGCTTTTCTGTTATATCAATTCAGCTTTCAGTATTAATGATTTGTTTTTTTAAAAACGTAAAAGACATTTTCTATTTCAACTGAAACAATTGATTTAAATTTAAAAAATTAAAATTATTGCACAAAATTCAGTGTCATGCTAAATAGTTAATTTAGTTACTGTAAAAATATTGTTATTTTTTTAAAGTCATTTCAAACAACAAAAATAATCTACGCTCAACTATTTTTTTTTTTTAATTTGTATCATAAGTATTTTTTTTACAAAACTATGACGTTTTAATTATAAGGCTAATTTATACATCACAAAATATGCTTAGCACTTTAAATTTACGCAGGGCATAATTTCCGCAAGTGGGATAGCACTTGCATTTGATCCCTACAATTAGGGCCCCAAAAGAAATATAGTTAAATGAGTGTACCAATTTAGAAACCTCAGCAGATATGAGCACAACGACAGAAAAAAAAAATCTTTCCGCGATCTGACTAACCATGCAGTTGCACAAGTGCGAATTATGTTTATATAGTCTAAGTTTAGCTGAAAAAAAATATATTATAATTTGCGAAAAACGGAATATTGTTAAAATTGTGTTAATAATTTTAAAATCGTTTTATTAGGTCACATAGAGCATTAAATTTCCTTTTTTCGTATCTTATTCAATTTCATAAACCCAAACACAAGTTCTAATCGAAATAATATTACTATGACTCACATTAGAAAAAGATCGAAATTCCTCCTCCCGCCCCACCCCCCGCCCGAAATGGAATATTGTAAAATAGTTCTATTAATTCTACTGTTATAGAGTGCTTGTTTACATCATATTTTCTCGTGCGTGCCCTCTGATTGACCCCGCATGAGACGCTGTGTTCACAAAGGGGTGCGGCTTAGGTCTTTGAAGTGGCTTGTTTACAATCGGCTTCCAATTACGCATTGGGTAGATTGTTTTCGGGTAATTTCTGGAATATACTCCTTAACCCGAGATATGTAAACAACACGTCATAAGCCCTTCTCGAAGCATCTTACTCCACATATATATAAGGGATTGACAGGCACGACGAGGGAGATTTTTTACCTAGATTTTCTTAACATTACGAGGCGTGTTTTATTCTTTTGTGTATTTGTGTGCTCCTACTTATATGTGTTTATTCCGCATTATTTATTGGCATCATTATTTCTAATTGTATTAACTGTGTACCGGTACGACATCTGCCATACTGTAAGTTGAAGATTGTAATTTTATTTTATTTTATTTTGTAATTATCTTAAGACTTAATAAATCTTAATTAATTGTAACTAGAAACTGTTTTGGGTCGTATCTTTAATATTGTTGATTATATGGTATCGTCCTTTGTTGGGCACTGTTTACAACAAGCCAATTAAAATTAAAATAGGAGATTAATTTCTCCCAATACAAGTCAGTGCGTAACACTACTAATAATACTTATTATTTTACAAACAAAGTGATAATTCCTTACTTGTATTTGGTTCAATTCGATTAACCAATGCAATAGCCTATTTGAGATTATATTTGTTAAAGTTAAAAATAGAAGGAAAAATGGAATTGAGGGGCCCTGGCCTAAAAAGTAATATCGTAAAATAAGTTTGTACTAAACTAGAAAGTTTTGCGGACGTAACACAGCAACTCGCTACCGTCTTATGGCAATCAGATAAATGATGTAGGAAAACAAAAGGACATGTATGTTTTTATAGCTCGTATACAGTACATAAAAACTACTTCAGAACCCTGCTAATTATGTCCACTACAGAATTTAATGTAACCAATTGTATTTGATTATTATTTTTATCCACCCGATCTTTTAGCTGTCTTTGAAATTATATTCATAAATCTCAAATACGAAAAAAAAAAAAATTAAGGCCCCTGGCTTAAAACGAAATAATTTCAAATGGTTGTAATCATTAAGAAACGTTTTCGAGGGTGCGCCAAAAAACTCATCAAAGTGTTTTTGTAACGGATAAATTGTTTGGAAAGCATTCGGACATTTTATTTACATAGCTCTTATAAGAAAAAAAAAGGAAGGGTCAACGGCCAAAACGAAAGATTTGAAAATGGTTGTAATGACTCACAAAAATGCGATAGGTTCTGGACAAGAAATAAACACAATGTTATTGCAATGGCATCAATGATATATATGGTCATAAGGGACATAAATACATGCGGATATTCTTCTGATATAAATATGTTTTAAAAAAAAAAAACTGTTATATTTATTAATTTAACTTTGAAAAAAAAGAGAAAATAATTTATCAGTTATGTTACTCGTGGTTAGTGTTAGGGTTAATCAAAGAAACTTAGAGCTTTGGCCAAAATAGGCAATTTGATGTCTTATTAGTATTTGTTAAGAACACATTAATTTTAATTTTATTTAACTATATTAAATACTCACTAAAATCACAATTTAAAAAAAGTGTTGTTTTATTCCGATAAATGTGATTACTTTGAAATCTCTCGCTTATACAAATGATTAAGATTATTCCTTTGCTGTTCCTTTAAAATTATTAGCAATTATAATTATAATAATAATAATGAAACTTTTACTAAAATAAAAGCGGATATATACATTTTTCCTCGTTTAAATTTATTACATTTCATTAAAAAAGTATGAACAAGATCTATGCTCTTTTTTAAGAATCTTTGGCGTTACGGTCTGCCTAGCACATTCTAATATATATAATTTTTAACAGTAAAATTTATAATTTTTTTAAAATATTATTTGAAAATACTACACAAAAAATAATCCGAATCCGATTGCTTCTTGCAAGGAATCCAACGCCATGTTACAGTCCTCTATCCCACTGACTACCCTCTAGCCCTTCCCCATATACATGTCTTTCTGTATAAGCATATCATTTCTATATCACTGTTTCAAAATTCATCATTTGTTATCCTACCAGTGGCTGAAGTATTGTGTACAGTTTAAAACATGTTTCCTCCTTATGGACTACAATTAAGGTAAAGTAATGAACAGAGCCACGTCAGCCACGTATATCATATAGCAACCATACATTTGGTTGTTCGAATACTTGCCCATATAAAGATTAAGTGATTTGTTGCATATACCATACAATAGCCAGACTATTGATTAATTATTCTGTCAATCGTTAAATTAAAATAAAGTCCACTCTTTCCACATTTTATGTTTAAGTTTCCATTTCATCCAACTCAGCTACTAATAGTTATTGCAGTGACGTGCTTGTTTCGAAGTAGTAGGAAGTCCAACCATCATTAGTTCTATAAACGGCGCTACTGTGTAGAGTCTCCGGAATATGCGGATACTTCATAATTGCTTACCTTTCTTTCTTAAAAAAGTATATCCACTTCGAAGCGTGGGTATTTTGCTAATTTAAGATGAGACAATACGTTTATTTCGCTACCCATTTTTATTTAATTAATATCGAGCACCCGGCAGTCATTACAATGCCAAATAAAATTAATACAATCCGTGTGGTTTTATTATGTTTTTGAAGTAATTTTTTTCATACAAAATTTTTGTTATGCTTACTGTCGGGTGCGCACTTGCCTAAATGAGGAGGTTTATCAAAGTGTAAGCAGGCCACACACAGCTGTTCATGAGAGTAGGCCACACACAGCTGTTTATGTGAGTAGGCCACACACAGCTGTCCATTTGAGAATTGAGAAGGCCACACATACCTGTCCATGTGAGAAATGAACAGGCAACACACAACTGTCCATGTGAGCAGGCCACATAGATGTCCATGTAAGCAGGCCACACACAGCTGTCCTTGTGAGCATGTCACACACAGCCGTTCAAATAACATTGCTGTAGAAGAGCTGCCAGACGCTCTAAATGACTACTTTATTACAAAAGTTAAGACGATTATAACGAAACTTGACAGTTGCATCGATACTGCTCAAGAATTCTCACTATTCAATGACTCTTCTATTGGTGAATTTGTTGAGGTCAGTGAATCGAATGTGAGGAAAATCCTCGCTGATACCCCAAGAAAGTCATGTTCGCTTGACCCTCTTCCAGCAGGGCTCTTGTATGGATGTCTGGATGAAATAGTCCCCATCATCACTTATATCATAAATGAGTCCTTAGCTACTGGTATTGTTCCATCATCTTTTAAAGAGGCGATCGTCACTCCACTATTAAAGAAATCAAATCTTCACCCAAATGTGATGGAACATTATCGCCCCATCTCAAATTTACCATTTATTTCTAAAATCTTAGAAAAAGTCGTTCTCCGCCAACTCCAGGATCACCTCCCTCAGTTTGACTTGTTTGAACCATTCCAGTCAGCATGCAGGGTGCATCACTCTACTGAGACAGCACTGTTGCGCGTCGTAAACGACCTCCTGTCGTCTTGTGATGACGGCCAGGTATCGATTTTGTCTTTACTCGATTTATCGGCAGCTTTCGATACGTTCGATCACGGCATTCTGCTCCATCGTCTGCAACAAACGTTCGGTCTCACTGATACAGTCCTGTGTTGGTTCCGATCGTATCTAACTAATCGGGTCCAGTCAGTTATTTCAAACGGCTTAACCTCGAAGAAATCTAATATCGAATGTGTAGTACCCCAGGGGTCGGACCTAGGCCCGATGCTTTTCACGATGTACATTCAGCCCCTGGGCGCAGAGATCAGGCAGTTTGACATGTTGTATCACATGTTCGCGGACGATACACAATTTCATCAATCCATGATCCCTTCTCAGTTCCTTCAGCTGCTCAGTATGACACAGAAGACAATGGAGTCGGTAAAGCACTGGATGACCATAAACAAGCTCAAATTAAATGATGATAAGACTGAGCTGCTCCCCATCGCGACCGCTCAGAAGCAAAAATCTGCAAATAACACGACATCCATTACTCTCTCAGGTGTGCGTATTGAGTTAGCTCAAACAGTGCGGTACCTGGGTGTCTACCTAGATAGAAGACTAACTTTTGAAAGTCATATTAACATGCTATGCAAGGCGATTTTTCTGGAGCTGCGCAGGATTAGTCACATCAGGCCCTTCCTAATAATTGATGCAACAAAGAGGCTGATGTCTGCATTTGTGCTATCACGCATGGATTATTGCAATGCTCTCATGGTGGCTCTTCCAGCTACGCTCCTGGATAAAATTCAAATTGCACAGAATAATTCGGCTCGCATTGTTCTCCGCAAACGCAAGTTCGACATGCAAAAACACTTCTGAGAGAGTTGCACTGGCTGCCGGTGCGTGCTCGCATGGAGTACAAAATCACAACGTTGTGCTACCGCTGCTTACATGACCTGGCGCCGTCCTATCTGAAAGAGCTGCTGACGCCTTATGTACCCACTAGAGAGATCCGCTCATCCAATAGTGGCAAACTCTCGATACCACGTGTTTGCCTTGAGACTTACGGAAAGCGCACTTTCGCATTTGCTGGTCCAACAATTTGAAACGCCCTTCCTGTCGATCTCAGAAACAACCAGACACTGGAGTCCTATAAAACCGATCTAAATACACATCTTTTTCGCAAACGCCTTCTGGGATGATTGTCAACCATATTTTCCAGTTAATGCATAATGGATGTGTTGCTTAGGGTTGAAATGGTTAGAAAGACGTTGACATTGTATGCTTGTAATTAGTTTTTTAGTGTTGCGTTTGTTTTAAATGTGGTAAATTATAGATTTGTTTTTTGTTGATTTCGTACCGCGCTTCGAGCATTTGGGGATGAAGCGTGTTTTTGATATGAACTTTATTATTATTATTATTATTATTATTAAGTTGCTAAGCTATTCACAAGGATTATAATCAAACAAAAGAGACAACCATCAAGGTTAGTTCAACATGTTATTGTAGGAGAACAACATGGAATCCTACAAAAATGGGGCACTAAGACAAGACAGCATAAAAAATGACATCACTACATATTACACAATGTGATGTGCAAAAAATGCGCAATTAGCATTTAGCCTCTTGTCAATTTTCAACAATGACCACACCAGGTGACACCATCCCTAGCTACGCCACTGTAATATTGTACGTCTATTTTCTTCTTTAACTTGTATTGTCTTTGTACACATTATTTTAGCTGAGAAATTGTATAACAGTGTTATGACTGTATACTTAAATTAAATATACTGTGTTAACCTTAGCGTATGAGTAATCACATGCTCGTACCTAGAAGTTTTAATTAACTTAATTCATTTTTGTAACATGTAATGAAGTACTAAATAACTTAATAAGAAATTAACCACAACGTGTCTGTCTTGAAATTTAAGCAAAAAAGTATGTCTTTAATAATAATTTTAAATTCAATGTTAAGTATTAAAATGTATTAAATAGAAAAAATCAATTTCAACACCTCAAACCTCACTTACTTAAGTTAACAGCACTATTTGAACTAATCCACATAAATATTGAATAACCTTATTTTTTTTTTCTTTAAACATGTTTTTTTCCAAAAAACGATTATTAATAGAATAAATCCTAGTTCTCAAAGCTGCAACACGATAATGATGAATAATTCAATTTTATTGAAATATGTTGTTTTTTCCCTAACATATTAAGAAAAATTGAAAAGCACATGCAAACGAAAGTGTTTAAAAGGGAAATAATGATTGGCGCTTTTATATATTTATTTATACAAAGATATGTATCCTTTATGTTTTGGCATATATTTTAGTTTGTTAAACAATTTGTTTGAACAAAGGAAAATTAAAAAATACTTTGAAAAAAAACTGTCTCGAAATAGAAGATAAATGGTTCTCACTTTCTTAGATTGTTTTTATGAAACAATGAGAAAACATTGAGACAATTAATTTAATTTTAATGCACAAAGCTTAACAAAACACAAGCTTATAAGTATATATAATTGTACACGAGATTTCTCTCAAATTCGATCCCTTACTATAGGGTTGCAACATAAAAATGAATGATAAGTTCACAAATGCCACGCAGCCAAGGAAACATTAAAAAAACTGTCCATGATAAGTAAGCATGTTAGATACACTCTCTCCTTCACCGGCGTAAGAAAAGCAGATCCTTTTATTAATATTTCGTGATTATTTTTTTTTAATAACTATTTTTGTTATGAGTATGATGCGATTGATTTTTTGTCAAGCCGATTATGCCCCCTGTTTCTTGTTTACATCTAAGACTTACTATTTAAACACTACTCTTCTTCTTTCTCTTATTCAATATCTTAAAGGCCCACTTAAAATATGACACTTTTTTACCATGTTAAAGTTTAATTTACTAAACAATTCATCTTATCTAAGAACAGTCCTGAAGCTATTAGATCAGCGGTTCTCAACCTTTCTAATGTGCAAACCTTTTATACAGTTGCGTGTGTTGTGGTGATCCCTAACCATACAATTATTTTTGTTCCTACTTCGAAGCTGTACTTTTGCTTCTGTCATTAATCGTAATGTAAATATATGATTTGCAGTATGCATTTTCATTGATACAAATTAAACATAATTAAAGTAGAGTTATAAATAACAAAAATAACAATGGGTATTATATATTGTGAAATATCTATTTTAATAACAAATAAAAGAGATTTTGTCTTGCAGCATGGTGTAGCATGGTTAACATTAGTAATATAACAACAGTAAACTATATTGCTACATTTTGAGACAGTATGCGTAAAAATCCAACGTAAGTGCGAAGGTTGAGATTTCTTCTTTCTAACCAAATCAGAAACTTTCGGGGCAGGTTTGCAAGAGCACAACGTAGATGATCTTCTACAACAAGTCTACATTTAGACTTGATTACCAACAAGCTGGAAAACCTTGTTTCACAATATGTTGTTTGAAATAGAAGAAGAGAACGCATCATACAGTCTCAGATTTTTCATTGAATTTTCATAATCTGAGGTAGGACGTGGCCATTAAAACATTACAGTCATATCCCAAAATTAGGCATTACATCCTTACAATCGCTGTGAAGCTTTGGCCTAATATCCTTGCCATGCTATTGAAATCTTGGCAATGACATCCTTATAATCCTAGGCATAGACGTTTGCCTTTCATGATCCAGAATTTTATAACTGTCATTGTAGAGAAATTACTATCGCTGCATCGATGTTAATAAGTTCATGGAACACCTCTTTTGGAAACTCAGAAGATCTTAATTTTTTTACTTTGAATTGAGTTCTGGTTGGTGCAAATGGTTTGTCCGGTAGATTTGTAAAGTACGATGGAATTCGTTTGTAAGCATGTGCAAGTGTTCCTTCACATAATGTATCAACGTAAACCTTTTGTCTGGTTTAAAGTCATATTCCTCAAAGAAACCAGAAAAGATAGGCAACATGTGAATTTTATTTTCAAGGCATGTTACATGTGATCCTTTCGGTGATAAATGTAACTCTTTCAAGATGACAAAGATGTCAACCAAGCAAGCTTTTTTTAAAGAGTTCCCTTTTATCACTAAAAAGTGTTTCGAACACTGTACTCTTGCTTTCTGATTTAAAAATCGTTTTGAGTTCATCCCGAAGCTCAAAAAAACTGTTCCTCTCAACAAGAGAACTCACTTCAGTGTGACATAGCAGAGCATTGTTCGGCTCATACAGCTCGTTGCACAATTGCTAAAACAGTCAACTGTTAAAAGTGCTCGCCTCTACAAAATTGCCAGAAGTTAATACGCTTTTCAGTACTCCTTGTAACTCTTGTGGCAGCGTTTTCGTTGCTAATATTTGCCGAGGAAACAATCAGTGAGTTCCGATGACTTTTGGTGATTCATTCAGTAAAAAACTTTGAATCTAGATCGATACCCTAGCATAGGTGGAGCACCATTTGTGACATCCTAGCTTAGCTGGTGCAACATCTGTGACTTTTTAGTCTAGCTGGAGCTCCATCTGTGACATCCTAGCCTAGCTGGAGCACCATCTGTGACATCCTAACATAGCTGGTGCACCATCTGTGACTTCCTAGCCTAGCTGGAGCACCATCTGTGACATCCTAGTATAGCTGGAGCAACATATGTCTAAAGACTACAACA
Organism: Lymnaea stagnalis; assembly: GCA_964033795.1. Lineage (NCBI taxonomy): Eukaryota > Metazoa > Mollusca > Gastropoda > Lymnaeidae > Lymnaea > Lymnaea stagnalis. The sequence continues at coordinate 82,815 of CAXITT010000940.1, forward strand.
CCTTTTCCCAAGAGATCATAGTATCTTTCAGAAATAAACCAACTGTGTCAAATACATCATGTCCAGTGGATGTCATTTCAAGAGGTGTGCAAAAAGAAACTCATCTTAAAGTTGCCATCATTATTATATCTCACTTAAACAAGAAACTGTGAACTGTTCGCAAAATCGGTAAATTCATCAAGCTGGATGCTAATATTGGGTTTGGAGCAGATTTAATTTCCTGAATGACATGATCAAGAATATCAACAGTCTTGTCATTTATTTTTCTGCGGACAGTGTCATTAGATAAGGAAATTGTACTAAATTTCGTAAAAAAATTCGTCTCTTATCATATAGCGAACAATGTCTTTGGCCGCTTGCAACAGTAAATCCACAGCAATGGTTTGATGTTTCACAGATGGGGCGATACTGAGTGCCACCAAATATGAAGCTTCGACGGCTCCTATGTTTTGTTTGTGTTACTAGTCACCAGTGTCAAGTCTGGCTTTCTGGAGTCAATCGGCTTTATTTTTGAAATAGTTTGTAGGAAAATTGATAGAAAGAAGATTGCTCGACGGAAACTTGATCGACGGAAATTAGAAGGGACTTTCGATCTAAGAGAAGTTTGTAAAACGGAATTTTGATCAAACGGAAATTTGTTTAAATGGAAGTTTGGTCGAACGAACATTTGTTCGGAAGGAACTTTGGTCCAATATTTTTTATTTCCAGCTGCCATTAAGAAAGTTTTTGACAAATACATATTTCAGAAGCATATCTAGTTTGATATTTCAATTTGTTTTAATGTTTTAAAAGAATTTCTTTAAGTATAAAACTTGCCTGTGTGAAATTGGCAGATTTGTTCGAAGGGACGCGCATGAGAAATGGGGAGATCTGTTCAAAGCGATGGTGTAACTGATATATTTGAAACAGTAGCAAGTACTTTTATAATTATTGATAAATTCATGTATTAAGAAAAAAACATAAAGACCATCACTAATGTGTTTCAAAAATGTTCTTTCGCTATTATTGTGACGTTTTAAGTATATTATCAAGAAAACCGGAAACTTAACTTCACGATACATTGGAATTGCGAAAACATCAATACAAAATGATTCAGGTCCATTCCTGTAAGTGCTAAGCTTGAGTGTCCATGTCAAGTTGTAACTGCTATTAGAGTAGTTTGAAATTCCAAATACAAAATTCAGTCTACTGGATATTGAGACATGTATACTTTATTTGCATACAATTTTACCTAGATAAAGCACACATTAATAAATATATAATGTCTTTTGTAAACATCTGATGCATTATTAAAATTGTTATGTTATTTATGTACGATTTATAAAAATGGACAGTTTTCAAAACCCATTAAAATGTATATACCTTTCTTATTAACTGTTTTTTTTGTGTGTGTGTTTTTTTTAATCTGGTAAATTTAGAAAAATTAAGATAAGCACATTTTTATAAGAATTATTTTTTTCATTTATATTTACTTTAAGCATATTTAATAATATTTGTATTGCTTTTTTGGTAATAAAACATGTTTATATATATATTTTTTAAAATATTCATTTATTATTAATGAACTAGCTATCTTCTAAAATAATGTAAATATAAAAATAGAGGCCACTTTACTAGTGTTGGTATATACTGTATACTATTATATATTATATATATAATATAATATATAATGTACTTGTTGCCCAACCCAAACAGGTCAAGGACGCTTCTGTTTAGCCAGCCCAATCCCCGCAACCTGCACATCAAGATGATCATGAAGAAAACATCCCCATCACTTCTTAAAAACACTAAAATAGTGAGTGCACGTTGGAGTCATAGGGGCCACACGGCTCAAACGATGGTTCTAATGTGTATTGAGTCATGCATTAAAAAAAAAATAATAAACTAGTATCTCTTTTGTTGATCCCCATTAAATGTAGAATGCTTCAAAACTAAATTCACACGTGATTAAATGCATTTTGTATTTGGCATTGATCAGAAGTTTTCCAAGCTACTATCACGATTTATAGGACGAGACTAAAATGAAGCAAAATGTTCTCTCATGTGTTGCACAAATAAAGTAAATTTAGTTTACGTCCTGCGGTTCCGAATTTAAGATGTCTTTGATTAATAGTATGGGTAATTTTGCACCTCCCCACCCGACACAGACGTCTAAATATTTTTGCGCTATCCCTTTTACGAAACAAGATATGCAGTTGTCAGAGAATGTGACATCTGCATATTAAAGAAAAGGTGCCATCTTGAGATATCAACCAATGCCCCCTATTTTTTGGACAACTAAAAAGGGAATTTATATACAACCCATTAGCCAACCATTATACACTATTAAAGCGCAACTTGCTCCTTCCACGCAGCCAGACTGGCGCTCCGGGATATATTATGTCAATCTGCAGCCACCTAGCTACGCCTCTGGACACTCGTACTGGCCTGCCACGCCCCGACCAGTGAAGGATATCAGAAAAAATAGCACTGTGTAGACATACACTTTATTGTGAGGCGAGGTTGTAAGGATGCCATATATAATGCATAATGTAATATGGGATTCACTTTATATCTACATATATATAATTCGCCAGCAAATCTAGGACAGCACCAACACCGTGCAAGCTTTATATAGATGCGCCGGGGCAGGCAAAGCCCTCCCCTCCCTTTCTTTCCTTGCCTGCCCTTAGTTTGTCTCGAGACATTGGCACTGCACCACCGTCGCTTGCCAGCCATGTTCGTATCATGAACAAAAGAGGATGGGAGTTAGGGATGTAGCAAAATTGGTATTATTAAGTGGGCGTACTTGAGTTCCTGCTTTTGTCAGGTAACTGTAGTAGATGGGAAGTTCAACCATTGCTGTGGCCAATGTTTGATAGGCTAGATCTAGTATGCTTATATTTTCTATAATGTCCCTAGATGTAGGGATCGATCTCAGGTGAACTAATAATAATCCACTTTCATTAACCGCCTATGTCGATATTATGGATCGTCTGTTTAAGTATATTTTATAAAATATATACCAATATTAAAGTTATAAATCTTTGATCTTTATGAAACAAAAAACAAACAAAACAAAAATTTCATAAAATAAATTTCAAATATTTGAGAAAAAGTATTTTATTAGAAAATTTATTATACAAGATTTCGTATCAAAGCGAAAAAAATGTCTTATAAAATTCCTTAAAGTTATCCCGAAAAAACATTTAGAAAGTCACTTTAATTGTTTCCCATGAAAAAAAAAATGTATTTGTAATAAACCTTCTTTCAAAATAAGGAAAATAGTAGGCCTACATAAATGTAAATAATCATATGACGTCATATTGCCTATTTTGGCAAAAGCTCTAAGTTTCATTGATTAATCACCGCACGTAACATAACTGATATTGTATTTACAAAATGTGTTGTTTGTTTTTGTTCCCAGCTCAACTCTCCCATCGCATTCCATACGTGTTTTACACTACATTTAGGTTGTCATCATAACCAAGATATGTCAGAGACAATAACGTCCATCACAGCTATGTATATACGTGCATGGATTAAACTACAATGAAACAACATAGGCCACCTTAACCCAGAAATATCAGAGTCTATAATGTCCAACACATCAATATTTAGATCGACAAGAATTAAACTACTTAAAAATCTTAAAGAATATATTTGATATGTATGGACATTATATTTAGCTGCATGAAATAATACTTTTAATTTGTATTGGAAATTACATTTAGGTTGGATGAAATATATCCCTAGATATAGGAACGAAACGACTACAAGACTATGAGACATAATCCACTAGTCTAAGGTATAATGAAATAACAAAAAACACACTGATTACGCATAGTTAATGCTATATATCTTTCTCTTTATAAAATAGAAAAAAAAGGTTCATTTATATCAAAAATAAAAGATAACAAATAAATGTTATTGTCAATATAAGGATTAATTGCACACTTTAAAAAAAAAAGTGTTTATGTAAAAGTGTATTGCAAAAACAAAATTAAAATTTATTTCAACAATCCTTAATTATATCCACTAAAACAGATAGCAAAAGAAATTGATTGTTTCCCTTGAAAAACATTTATTAGCTTTGATCGCCCTGTAGAAAGAAAATATATATATATATATATTTATATATATATATATATATATATATATATATATATATATATATATATATATATATATATACAAATATAATAGAGCAAGGTAAGTGTCACAGATATAATTATATGGGAGATATAATAAGTAATATGATAATTATTATTTATGTAATATTTACAGACTATTGGGTCTTGGAGAAAAATTATGACCATTAAATTCACGAAGTTTGTGTAGAAATTTAAAACAGAAATAGTTTATGTTTTAAATGAACATTTGAGGTGTGATAACATTTTAACAAGTAAAGAAGTTTACCGAGAAGCTACATTCCAAGTGTTTTCGAGTTAAGTATGATCGGTATGAGTATTTGGGCGCATTTCAAATATGAACTATTCTTATTGTGATGGTGTGTCATTAAAGTAAAGTATTTTTCCCCATCATTTGAATCACTAGGCCCTTGTTTATTTTTACAAGATATGTTGATTGTGTCAGTATGTGAAAACTTGAATTTAGATCTAAGACAATAAGACAATAATATTTTGGCTAAGAGGCTTCCTCAGCAGACAGGGTAGATGAAAATGGAACACAATGATGGAGACAAGTTAAAAACTTAAGTAATCTCCATTGCAAATCCGGAAGTTGGATTTTTTTAAAACCAAGATTAGAGGAAGTGAACAAAAATTATGAACTACAACTCTTCAGAATAAAATTGAGGTAGACAGTTCATACATTAACATGACGTTATAACTAATAACATAACCACATGACTTTTAAACTTGTAGACATAGTGCATGACTAGGGGCTCTCCTTATATGGTGATTGAAAATCAAAGCTCATTGACTCAAATAGTTAGGAAGCCTATGGTGTCATGCGAACCCTTATGTTCAGTGACACTTTCTCAAATTTCTACACTACCTCTGACACCACATTGTTTTAATGTGCCAAAGAAAACACAAAAAAGAATACGATAAAAAAAAAATGAAAACTCAAATTACTTAAAGCTATGATACCTAATTTTTTTTTTTTTACATCTTTAATCTAATATGATAATAGATATCCAGCAATTGCACAATGAGATACTTTTGAAATTAGATTTGAAGCAACTTATAAGATATGCTATGAAATGATATGAAATGTAGTTGGCTGCATAAGACTATTCAATGAACATATGCGAAACACAAGGAAGACACAATGCAAATAATTCTAATTTATGTTTCAAGCAAGACGCTGCACCTCGTTGTAGTTTAGTGTTGGATCGGTCGCTCTCTTCTACTTAAGGGTCTTTTCATATCAACAAGGATTTTACCTGGATCTTTCGTACGTCTCGCTTTCGCTCTGTCTTGGCATCCGTTGACTGTCAACATGGCCAACCTCCCGTAATGTTTTATCTCAACTAGCCTAAAAGAAATGCTCAATATTGCTAAAATATAATTAAACAATATCCTACAATATGTGATATCAGCAGAGCTCGAAATAACTACCTTCTTCAATCTTCGAAATATAACTAAGTTTCTCTTTCACATATCGAAAAGTCACGCACCACAAACTTCCAAAAAGCTTTTACATAAGACACCCTTGATTTCTGTGGCAAAAACATGTACAAGTCATGTCTGAATTTAAGTCTTAACACACATTACAGAAGATTCTTGTGTGGACTGCAGCTGTTAAGGTCTTCTTAACTGTGGTACTTCTTTTCAAAGTTCATCTCCGGATGAGTCATGCCTGTAAGCGTTAAATTATCGAACAGACAACAAAGTTTTTCTTCACTTGATTGATATTTATTAATTATTATCTTGTCAGTTTGTTCTTAAATATTGATCGTCTCTCTACCTATATTCAAATGGGTCTGATTTGGAGAGTTCCCTAAAATTAATGTATTCCTCCAATTGCGCATATACTGCCATATAAGATTGACTTCCTCATGGAGATAACATAATTAAAACAACGTGTGATGTAATGACAATCGTGCTGAACTGTTAAGGGACATTGCTAGGGACAAATCAGTGAAAATAATAATTTTTGAATATTCGGAAAGTAGAAATCACATTGAATCCAGATATAGTTGTAATAATATTTTACATAGAAGTCACTAACAACTCTGACATTTATGTGATAATAATATGGTAAATATAATTCACTAAATCCTTAACTAAGTGTAATTATTCGTAACATATACAACTCTAACAATCCTGACATATAGTTAATAGTATGGTACATATTATCCATTATCAATCCTGACATATTAGTATTAATGTGCTACATTGACTTTACTAACACTCCTGACATATTTATATTACTATGGTTCATAGACAATCGTAACAATCCTGAAATATGACGCTTTCATTTGACGCTTCCAATTTTTAAAAAAAAATGTAAATAATTCGTTTCACTGTCATAGAAACATGTTTTGTTGTGGTGGAAAAACATTTTTTTGTGTCCCCTTCGGTTCAAAACACTCTAGCCGCACCTCTAGTCCATACACTCTAGCTACCCCTCTGTTCCAAATTCTCCTGTCAAAGTCACGAAAGCGATGTCCCAACTCGGCGTAAATTAAGTTACATTTGTTAGAAATGTGTGCAGATAACAATATAGCATTGACTTTGATTAACTGTACGCCGTTCAAGACCTCCCGGGCCTGATATAATTGTATGGGGGGCTGGATGAGGCCCGAGGGTCTTGAGTTTGACACATTTGATTGAGATAAAATGTTTTAATTAAAGAAATAATGTTTGCGTCAACATTTTAATTGTTCGGTCAGAAAATAATGCTAAACGCTAGTGTAGGTTAGTACTAAAGGTTTACTCATATAATTTTATTAACTTAAGTCCATGATGGTACTAATGGAGTGTTTAGTTAGACTTGTATGATAAACTAAGTCCATGTTGTTAATGATGGTCAAGGAACAATATTCAGGTTATTTGTAAAATAATAAGGACATTTCTAACTTAGTAAAACCATTTTACAATAATCCGTTTTGGGGGGCCGGGGGGGGGGGGGTTTCGAACGGGGGGGGGGGGGGGGAAAGGGGGGGGGGNGGGGTGAGATAAAAGTGGGTAAGTTTCGTTGTTTTTCTAATGTGAGTTAAAAAAAAAAAATTCGTACCGAACTATTGCTTGGGTTTATGAAATTAAATCAAATACGAAAAATGGATATTTCATTTTGTGTGTTACTTAATACTTAGATTCTAAAATTAGTACGACCATTTGACAATATTCCATTTAGTGCCAGGGGCCCGAAATTCGTATTTTTAATGTATATTTTTGTATGAAATATAATTCGGGAATGTGTTCCTACACGATTCATCCGATCACGGGAAAACGTTGTTGAGTCGTTGTGCGCATGTCTGCAAAAGTTTCTAAAATAGTACACTCATTTTACTATAATCCTTTTGGGGCCTGAGCCCAAACTATTTGTATTGCATATGAGTTAGATAATTTCTAACAGATCTAATGCATGTGTAGATCAATGACCAGAATTGCGTGGGCTAAATTTTGAAAACCCACGCATCTCATATATACAGATGTATGCTGCCTCCTCACACGTCCAAAATAATTTGAATTTATTTGGGTACGCACCAGACAAACATGTTGTCTTTACAATTATTTCGAAATCGTAATTTAAACTTAAATACCTGTTATTTCTTTGAGTGACACGGCAGTCCATGTAGGGTTCTTGCTAGTTAAGGAGGGGGACGCATGTGACTTCTGGGAAGGAGGATGGGAGAGGTGGGGCTTTAATTGATAATTTTAGCCTTCCTGGATGTTCATTTCTATCCCTACGGTTAGGAATCGAAACTCAAGTGTAACTAGTGTTTTGTTACAATACAACACGGACATTAGCTGTAGTTACAATAATTTGTTCTATATAAATTTGCATTTACATTAAAACATTGTAGTTTTGTAAAAGAAAATATGTCAGATATTATAAATTTATGTTTTTAAATTTGAGGTCAGATAATTATTGTTCTTTAAAATGTTTAACACAAAAAATTTATTAATTACAAAAATAAGCCTAATTCTAGCATAACACTCAATTTTATGTTATAAAACTTTATTTTAAAATGTTAAAATTTGAACGCAATTGTTTCCCTTGAAAAAGTAAATTTATTTCCTTCAAAAAAACCCCACAAACAATGAATCGATATATCAAAAAAGTAAAATATAATTTAATTAAAATTTTAAATTGGTAGTAAGGCTGCTCCAGCTGTCTTTGCAATATAATTTTTTTTTTTTACTTTTTTTTTTTTTAATAATGATTTAAAAAATAATATTTAATTATTTCAAAAAGAACAAAAAATTATACCAAAAAAGATATTTAAATTTTAAATAAATTGTTTTTTAGATTATTTAATGAAAAGTATATATCAAAAAAGTAAAATATATTTTAATTAAAATTTTAAATTGGTTGTTAGGCTGCTACAGCTGTCTTTGCAATATAATTTTTTTTTTTTACTTTTTTTTTTTTTTAATAATGATTTAAAAAATAATATTTAATTATGTCAAAAAGAACAAAAAATTATACCAAAAAAGATATTTAAATTTTAAATAAATTGTTTTTTAGATTATTTACTGAAAAGTTATATTTACATAATAGTTAGTGTCAATTAGAATTACATAGTGTCGGCCATAATTAACTATAATTATTATAATTCTTAAACATATATGAATCTATTGTAACTATCAAGATTTTTTTTTTTAATATAGGTATTCTTCTGTCCTTATATATTTTTTTAAAATAACATTTTATATTTTAAATCTAAAAACGTGTTTCTAATGTAAGGTCTGTGTTATTATGTTTACACAATTGAACTCATAAGGACGTCCAGAAATTGTGATTAATATACTTATATTTTAAGAAAGCAGGATTTATCTATTGTTAGTCACTCCCCAAAATTCGTGCATTTAGTTTTGTTCCCGCTCAATTCTCGCATTATTCGTCAAGTGTTTTTTTTTTCTAATTCGTCAATATATCAATAAGGTAGACATCATAACAAAGGAATGGCAGATACATCACAGCTGTGTCCAGAAGTACGTTGATGAAACTACAGTGAAACAAGGTGGCTCATCTGAACCAAAGAATGGCAGAGACAAGAACTCCCTCACAGCTGTGTCTAGAAGTACATTGATAAAACTACAGTGAAACAAGGTGGCTCATCTTAACCAAAGAATGGAAAGAAAAGAACGTCCCTCACAGCTGTGTCCAGAAGTACGTTGATGAAAATACAGTGAAACAAGGTGGCTCATCTTAACCAAAGAATGGCACAGACAGTAACGTCCATCACAGCTGTGTTCAGAGGTACATTGATGAAACTACAGTGAAACAAGGTGGCTCATCTTAACCAAAGAATGGCAGAGACATCAAAGTTGTGTCCAGAAGTACGATGATGAAACTACAATGAAAAAGGGTGGCTCATCTTAACCAAAGAATGGCAGAGAGAGTGACGTTCATCACTGTTATGTCTATAAGTGCATGGATTAAACGACAGTAAAACAGCATAGGTCATCTTAACCCAGGAATATCATCAATAAAAAAAAAATAGATTAATACATATGGAACTTATATTTAATCTGCAAGAAATAATACATTTTATTTGTCTTTGAAAATACATTTAGAATGTATGAGATAATAGTTAAATGCAGAAAATAAGTATTTTAATACGTATGAAAGAAAGCAACTAATATGCATGAAATCATACATATGACTCCATGAGTTACTACACCAGATGCCAGAGTGGGTTGACCACGCCAGAACACACCGTGAGTTGAACACGCCAGATGACACCGTGAGTTGACTAACCCAGATGACACCGTGAGTTGACTAACCCAGATGACACCGTGAGTTGAACACGCCAGATGACACCGTGAGTTGAACACGCCAGATGACACCGTGAGTTGACTAACCCAGATGACACCGTGAGTTGACCAACCCAGATGACACCGTGAGTTGACTAACCCAGATGACACCGTGAGTTGACTAACCCAGATGACACCGTGAGTTGACTACCCCAGATGACACCGTGAGTTGAACACGCCAGATGACACCGTGAGTTGACTAACCCAGATGACACCGTGAGTTGACTAACCCAGATGACACTGTGAGTTGACTAACCCAGATGACACCGTGAGTTGAACACGCCAGATGACACCGTGAGTTGACTAACCCAGATGACACCGTGAGTTGACTAACCCAGATGACACCGTGAGTTGAACACGCCAGATGACACTGTGAGTTGACCACGCCATAAGTCACCATGAGTTGACCACTCCAGATGCCACCGTGAGTTGATCAAGCCAGATGCCACCATGAGTTGACAACTCCAGATGACACCGTCAGTTGACCACGCTAGATGTATACATGAGTTTACCAAACCAGATGCCAGCGTGAGTTGAAACGCCAGATGACACCATGAGTTAAACACGCCAGATGACACTGTGATTTGATCACGCCATAAGTCAAAATGAGTGGACCACTCCAGATGCCACCGTGAGTTGACAACGCCAGATGCCACCATAAGTTAACCACGCCACATGCCACCGTGAGTTGACCACGCCAAATGCCACTGAGAGTTGACCACGCCAGATGCCACTGTGAGTTGACCACGCCAGATGCCACAGTGAGTTGACCACGCCAGAACAAACCGTTAGCTGACCACGCCAGATGTCACAGTGAGTTGACTACGCCAGATGACACCGTGAGTTGACCACGCCAGATGTCACCGTGAGTTGACCACACCAGATGCCAGCGTGAGATGACACGCCAGATGACACCGTGAGTTGAACACGCCAGATGACACTGTGAGTTGACCACGCCATAAGTCACCATGAGTTGACCACTCCAGATGCCACCGTGAGTTGACAACGCCATATGCCACCCTGGGTTGAGCACGCCAGATGCCACCGTGAGTTGATCAAGCCAGATGCCACCGTGAGTTGACCACTCCAGATGACACCGTGAGTTGACCACGCCAGATGTCACCGTTAGTTTACCACACAAGATGCCAGCGTGAGTTGACACGCCAGATGACACCGTGAGTTAAACACGCAAGATGACACTGTGAGTTGACCACGCCATAAGTCACCATGAGTTGACCACTCCAGATGCCACCGTGAGTTGACAAAGCCAGATGCCACCCTGGGTTGATCAAGCCAGATGCCACCGTGTGTTGACCACTCCAGATGACACCGTGAGTTGACCACGCCAAATGCCACACTGAGTTGACCACGCCAGATGCCCCCATGAGTTGACAACACCTGATGCCAACCTGAGTTAACAACACCAGATGCCACCATAAGTTAACCACACCAGATGCCACCGTGAGTTGACCACGCCAAATGCCACTGGGAGTTGACCACGCCAGATGCCACCGTGAGTTGACCACGCCAGATGCGACAGTGAGTTGACCACGCCAGATGCCACCGTGAGTTGACCACACCAGATGCCACCGTGAGTTTACCACGCCAGATGCCACCGTGAGTTGACCACGCCAGATACCACCATGAGTGGACCACACCAGATGCCAGCATGAGTTGACACGCCAGATACCACCATGAGTTGACAACGCCAGATGCCACCCTGGGTTGAGCACGCCAGATGCCAACTTTTTTCACCACGCCAGTTGCCACCGTGAGTTGATCAAGCCAGATACCACCGTAAGTTGACCACTCCAGATGACACCGTGAGTTGACCACGCCAGATGCAACACTGAGTTGATCAGGCCAGATGCCCCCATGAGTAGACAACGCCAGATGCCTAACTGAGTTTACAACGCCAGATGCCACCTTAAGTTAACCACGCCAGATGCCACCGTGAGTTGACCACGCCAAATGCCACTGAGAGTTGACCACGCCAGATGCCACCGTGAGTTGACCACGCTAGATGCCACCATGAGTTGACAACGCCAGACGCAACTATGAGTTTACCACGCCAGATGCCACCATGAGTAGACCACGCCAGATGACACCATGAGTTGACCACGCCAGATTCCACCATGAGTTGACCACGCGAAATGACACCGTGAGTTAAAAACGCCAGATGCCACCGTGAGTGGACCACGCCAGATGCCACAGTGAGTTGACAACGCCAGATGCCACCGTGAGTTGACCACGCCAGATGCCACCGTGAGTTGACCACGCCAGATGCCACCGTGAGTTGACCACGCCAGATGCCACCGTGAGTTGACCACGCCAGATGCCACCGTGAGTTGACCACGCCAGATGCCACCGTGAGTTGACCACGCCAGATGCCACCGTGAGTTGACCACGCCAGATGCCACCGTGAGTTGACCACGCCAGATGCCACCGTGAGTTGACCACGCCAGATGCCACCGTGAGTTGACCACGCCAGATGCCACCGTGAGTTGACCACGCCAGATGCCACCGTGAGTTGACCACGCCAGATGCCACCGTGAGTTGACCACGCCAGATGCCACCGTGAGTTGACCACGCCAGATGCCACCGTGAGTTGACCACGCCAGATGCCACCGTGAGTTGACCACGCCAGATGCCACCGTGAGTTGACCACGCCAGATGCCACCGTGAGTTGACCACGCCAGATGCCACCGTGAGTTGACCACGCCAGATGCCACCGTGAGTTGACCACGCCAGATGCCACCGTGAGTTGACCACGACAGATGCCACCGTGAGTTGACCACGCCAGATGCCACCGAGAGTGGACCTCGCCAGATGCCACCGCGCGTTGACCACGCCAGATGCCACCGTGAGTTGACCACGCCAGATGCCACCGTTTGTTGACCACGCCAAATGCCACCGTGAGTTGACCACGCCAGATGACATCGTGAGTTGACCACGCCAGATGCCACCGTGAGTTGACCACGCCAGATGGCACCGTTAGTTGACCACGCCAGATGCCACCGTGAGTTGACCACAGCGGGTGACGATGAAACTTTAATTTTGCCGGCTGTGATATATTCCAATTATTGTTTATTATCCGTAAAAATAATTAATTACTTAGTGCAGTTACATCATGTAATGAAAACCAATTTATTATTTTAATTGATAATAATTTACGTATATAGTATGTGCGCTCATCTCCGAGCTTTAGTGAGTTTTACAAAGATACTTTGAAATTAGATTGTTCTTAATATTTCATATAAAGTCACAATCGATAAACCTGAGCAAATTACACAAATGTGTTAAAAATGAAAATCTTAGAATTAATGATTGTTCTCTCGGGATTTAAAAAATCTCATACCTTGTTAACAAATACATTTTTAATCTGGCAACACATGTAATTTATTCAGTACACAATTGTTATAATTAATTTACTTTAAAATAAGTGAATTTTTAATAACAAACATTTGCAAAATGTAACAATATCCTCAATTCCAACACAGCTGACAAGAGTGGGCAAATAACAAAAAAAAATTAAAGAAATATAAATTAATATTATTATTTGAGATAGAGTTTTAATTTTTTTTTTTATAACAAAGTTTATTAAAACAATAAAATAAAATAATTGATGGGAAACAATCGCTTTTATTTCTTGTTGGTTTTTATATTTAACTCGGGAAACATTTCGACATTTTTATAGAATCTTTTTATAAAGATATTTTTTTAGATCATAAAATAAAGAGTAGCATAACTTTATAATGTAAAACATTTTAAATGTATTTATTTATTATGTGGCGTATTATTTAGACAAAACCAATTATTTTAATTGTTTAATTTACTTTTAAATAATGTAAATTATGCCTAACTGACGTTATTTCCTTGCGTCGAGAATCGAGTGAATTAAAATGACTTTTTCAAAGCTGTTATTCACTTGAATTCGATCCCCTATGTTAGGGATACAACGTTGATGAGTACTGAGTAGGCTGCATATCACAGTCCCTCCAACCTTGATACACGACATTATTCTATTGGTAATTCAATAATTGTGACGCACGTCGATTTATGTTGTAAATTGTTAAAGACTTTTTATGTGTCTGTTATATGGCAATATACTTAAACGTACTTTTATATTTTTTTTTGTTATTTTAAATTCGCTTATGTTTGTGGCTGGCTGGCACAATCTTTGGACTGCTAATGGACCCACCACCAATTAAACTTTCGATCTGAAACTTTGCTGAACAACAGTTTCTGAAATATTTTAGCCCAATCTGCAACTTCACGCTCGAAAAAAATGTATTTCCATTATTTAAGTGTAACATGAAAATAATAAATTCCCGATATCTGCTAAACAAAATACTCTCATCATCTCTCTTTATATATATATATATATATATATATATATTGTAAGGAACCTTACTTACTCTCTGACAAACTTCATCTAGATCTGGTACTCAATAAGGAAACAACTCCGGTGATACATTTGATGATTAAACTCGTGTTCTTTATTGGGCTGTCACTTGCTTACACTTTGACTCATCTCCCAACTCTGACTTCTCCCTCCTATCTAGTTCTCAGTCCGGCCGCCTTCTCTCATACCATCCGGCCGCGCTCTGTTCTCGTCCCGTCCAGAGATCCCTATTTATACATCCCCGTCCCATAGTTCCTCTCCCAGTCCAGGCGCCAGGTCTAGACGTCCCAGGTAAATGCCCTGGTCAGATGGCTTGATCCGTCGATCGTGATCCCTGGTCAGCTGGCGCCGGCTGTACCTGTCAGACGGTGTCAGACGGCCGTAATCCCTGATGGCCGGTAACTGTCTGGCGCTGGCGCTGGTGCGTGGTCCGAACTCTCCACAATACCCCCATCTTACAAAACAATGTCGTCCCGACATTACACAACATCCCCGTTAAAATTTCGTATGATTGGTTTCCAAATGGCTTCAAGTGACTTGGACCTTCAGCATTCATTTACAAACAGCTCACAGTAATACACGTGTGTCATCACATTGAGGTTCTAGTGCACCTCTTTTCGTTTCAATCCTACGCGTACCTAGAATAACACAATTGAGTTAAAGGTCACCTCAGTCACTGTCTCCTAACAATTCTAGTCAAGATCAGGGTCAGTTTGGTGTCAGTCATAGCGTAGCGCTTCTTACACTCCCACAATCAGACAATTTTGATCGAACAGCGTTCAGCTAACAATGAATAATACAACATTTAGAGAATTAGTTGAAAACAAAATCAAACAGCAAATCAAGTATCACAGTAATCAATGTTAAGCTTCCCAGAACCGAATAAAATTTCAATGCAAGAAAATACTACAAATGACATCAAGTCGAAAACTCAATGATTAAAAAAAAATGACATGATTAAATTAGTATCTATTTATACATAGATCAACCCTCAACCCACATCAATGTTCCGAGAAAAATACAACATAAATTCACTATAAATCTATTCTATTTAAATGTCATCCAAAAAAATGAAACTAAGTGTCCTTCTCACGCTTCCTGCAGAACTCGTGGAAGCTCCGGGGTGGCTCTTATGAAGTTGTCTCTCAGGCAAATTGTTTGTAACTTTAAAATCCAGTCTGGTGGGTCAGTGTCATGTTTCAGCCTACAGTGGCGTTCATTATGAATAATTTTGAAAGTCATCCTTCCTTCTCCCTTAATCTCAAACAACTTATGACGTAGCCTTCGGCTGATCACTAGTGGACCGCGCCACTTATTTGTGTTCACCTTCTGGTTTCGACTTAAATTGTGTGTTGAGTCTAAATACTGGACAAAATAACCCACCTTAAAAGAGCGCCTTACTGCTCGAGCGTCGGGGTCACTTTTCTGTTTCGTCGCGGTCCTATCTCGAATTATCTCCCTTTTCTCACACTTGGAATTGACCTCACCACACAACTGAACTGATTTATTACCCACATTCCTGAGATTCGTTGCCGGCGAGGCCATCTCAGGACGGGGTAGCACAAATACGTTTGGTCTGGGCTGGAGCCCTGCTTGCAAGCTGTCTTTTGTGTGAAGTGACCGAGTTCACTCTTACACTGGCTGGTGACGGTAACTGCTTATTTTTGACACTTGTCGATGAACTAGAATAATTCTTATCCCTTTTAGCTGGTGCTGGTAACTGCTTAATTTTGACACCTTTTGCTTGCGTAGAATAGTTCTTATCCTTTTTAGAATTTACGCACATCAATTTAGCCAAAACGGGCACATTGTGACAGCCCAAACTTAGACCTTGGCTGACTGAGTAGGACAAATTATAATGTGCCAAAAAGTCAAAACCGAGATAACCGTCTTCTATAATATCTGCCACAAATACTGTCCATGGATACACTTTATCCCCAATCAACAATTTCACGTCACTCACCCCATGTAGATTCACTGATGCCCCATTTGCTGTCTGTAGATGTAATGGGGTGATGTGGGTATTCAACTTCGGTCTCTGCTGCATTCTATTAAAAGATCTCTTGGACAAAATTGTCACGGCCGCTCCAATGTCCATTAGGAAATCTGTCCTAACGGCGCACACTTTCACAGGCACCAACACAACATTAGGACGAAGGTTGTGAACATTTGACTTCGATGAGATGTGATTTAGTTTTAACGACGAAGATTTCGTCCTTATGGTCTCTTGTTTTGGGCAATTCCGTGAAATGTGACCGATTTGATCACAGCCAAAACAACTGGGTTCCGCCCTCCAATTATCTCCCCTTTCACGTGCCGGCTGGATTACTGACCCTCGCTGTGAGGCCATGAATTCCATAAGGTCCTCTCTCAGGCCGCTAACCTCTCTGGCCAAATTGTCGGTAGCCATTGATGCTACTTGCTGTGTTGGTAAACAAACTTTGTCCCTCAGATTTAAGATTGTATCCAAGGCAGCTCTCGCCTTGTCCACGGTGGGAGGAACAGCCATAGTGCCAACTTGTATCGCCATAAACAGGTCAGGCAGCCCACGTAAGAACTGTTTAAAACCAATGGCATCTCTTGTAGCCTGGTCTGCCATTGGGAAGCTTTTTACAACCAATCTCTTGAGGTCTGTAGCGTACTCGGCTGTGGTCTCCGATTTCAAGAACGTGCGCTTGTCTAAAACATTTTGAAAGAATGCAGGTGTTCGATAATCCTTAAACCGATTAGCCAGGGCATCCTTGAGTTTCTCGTAGCTGTCCCTCTCAGCTTCGCTTAATTCGCTGTACGCGAATTCCGCAGCTGCATCCTTCAGTGAAAAGCAGAGATAGAGGAGTTTATCGTCATCACTCCACTTGAAAATTCTTGCCGAGGTCTCAAACTGCACGATAAAAGTGTGCCATGTAGAGGTTCCACTGTACGTTGGGATGTTGTGTAAGTGCTGTGAAGACATTGTGCTTGCTGTCAATCTTCCGCGCCTTGTACTTTTCATCTAGTCAGGCTAACGAAAATGTACGTCTCTTCGGAGTCGTTGCAAGGTTAACATCCCACCGCTGCCACCATTGTAAGGAAACCTTGCTTACTATCTGAAAACTTCATCTAGATCTGGTACTCAATAAGGAACAACTCCAGTGATACATTTGATGATTAAACTCGTGTTCTTTATTTGGTCTGTCACTTGCTTACACTTTCACTCATCTCCCAACTCTGACTTCTCCCTGTTATATAGTTCACAGTCTGGCCGCCTTGTCTGCTAACCATCCGGTCGCGCTCCCCCTCGTCCCGTCCAGAGCTCCCTAGTTATACCTTCCTGTCCCATAGTTTCTCTCCCAGTCCAGATTATACCTCGCCCCCTTTTCTCGATTGTCGCCATGGTCTAGACGTCCCAGGTAAATGCCCTGGTCAGATGGATGGTCGTGTCTGGGTGTCAGACGGCCGTAAGTTGTCAGGCGTTTGATCCTTGGGTCCGTCGTGCTCCACAAGCTTGATCCTTCGGTCAGACGGATTACGTCAGGCGCCGTCGTGGTCCGGCGCTAGTGCGTGGTCCGACTCTCCACAAGCTTGGGTGGTCAGACGGATTACGTCAGGCGCCGTCGTGGTCCGAACTCTCCACAATATTATAAATATACATGGCCCCAAACATAGAGCACCCGTGACTTAATAAATGTATAATACTATGTTTATTGAGTAAAGAAATAGAAGTGTATATAATGAATGTATTACACTATATTGATAGAGTTAAGAATAAGAATTATTCAATGAAAATGTAGTCCTATATTAATTGAATAAAGAATTAGTAGAGATTAAATGAATTTTTTATACTATATTAATCGAGTTGTTTTTTTTTCATTTACCATAAATACAGTTTTTTGGTAGAGGAAGGTTTATGAGATTAATACCATTATGACCGAATAAAAGAAAATACTATTACAGTCGTAACAATTTGGTATTAGTTTCGTCTTTGTATATAAGAAGGTTTTGTTAAAAGATTTTAAGATAAATAATAGTTCAGGAACAAGGAGGAGGTTTGATAAACGTTTTAAATTTAGATAACTTATAATCGAAATCCGTTAATCCTACAGATATTTAAAATGGTGGACATCTTGTGTTCAAATTTTTATCTAGCAATTTTTTCTCTTTCTTTTTTTTTCTTGTTTTTTTTTTCTTCTTTTTTTTCTTTTTTTTTTTTTTTTTTTTTTTTTTTTTTTATTTTTTTTTTTTTTTTTTTTTTTTTTTTTTTTTTTTTTTTTTTTTTTTTTTTTTTTTTTTTTTTTTTTTTTGTTGTTGTTTAGGGTCGTATTACATAAAGAACAAAATCTCAGAACTCAATGATGTTGCAAATATAAACATAGTTACTATTGCTTATCATAACGACAATAACTAAAAATAACAAAAAATAATGTGGAAATAATGATAAAACCTGAGTGCCTCCCATTCGTCAGAGTCATGACATTTTTTTTTTTTTTTTTTTTGTTGTTGTTTAGGGTCGTATTACATAAAGAACAAAATCTCAGAACTCAATGATGTTGCAAATGTAAACATAGTTACTATTGCTTATCATAACGACAATAACTAAAAATAACAAAAAATAATGTGGAAATAATGATAAAACCTGAGTGCCTCCCATTCGTCAGAGTCATGACGATAGTGTCACGGGTTCGATCCCACATCCTAATTCATGTATGATCTTTTTATATTGTACAGCTTAAATGATGAGAAAAGGCCTACATTGTTAGTGAAAAGTTCGGAAACCATTTGGTCCAAATCTTGTATAATTTAAAAAAAAAAAAAAAAATCTTTTATAAAAGTTTGAAGAGGGATTGTATCCTAAAGCCGAAATGTAACAGGCAAATTCGAATAGACGGAAAACAAAATAGTTCCTTGATTTCCCTTTTCGATATTTTAAATAAATAAAAAAATATGCTTCCAAAATTATTAAGAACCGATACCGGGGTATTTGAAATTTTATACAACGTTAACTTTGATGTACTTGACAATATACTTAGAACATCACATTTCTCAAATGTCCCAATCTCTTATTGTGACATTTATCTTTATTTATTGTGTCTTTGGACATTAATATGTTTTAAAATATTTCTTTTTTAAAGTTATTTTACTGTACTTGGCATTAACTTCTTAGAATAGCATAATTCGTGAGATGTAAATAAATGAAACAATGTAATACGATTATGTTTTTATAATCTATGTACTCAGGGCGATGTAAATAAATGACATATTGAAATAAGATTCTTGTTTATTGTTAATAACTGCAATCCTTACAAGAATCATGTTTCCTGTGTGATTAAACTATGACTTAGACATAGTTTGTTCCAGTGTGTGCCAGAGTAATGCACGTAGTGTTATGTAAAAGCTTGTTGGGTGTTTCGTTCATGTGGCGGTTTGGATGTTAAGTAGATACTAAGTTTGTTTTCAAAGACTTCAGTAAGTAGTAAGGTCGAGCTCTGCAGATATCACATAGTGTCGTTGATTTCCCACGATATTTCAGGAATATTGAGCATTTATTTTAGACTAGTTGAGATACATCACTGCAAGAGTTTGGCCGTGTTGACAGTAAACGGATGCCAACACCGAACGAAGGCGAGACCTAAGAAAGATCCAGATAAAATCTGTGTCGACAAGAAACACCCTTAAGTAGCAGAGAAGCGACCGATCAAAGTCTAAACTATAAATAGGTGTCGCGTCTTGCTTGAATCATACGTTAGAATTGTTTGTAATGTGTCAGTCCTGTGTGTTTTGTATATAGTTATATTTATGGGACAACCATCTATAGTTCATAGCACATTTTTAAGGTCTTTCATATCATGTTGTATAAGTAATTCTTAGAGCACATGTTCGATATTTAATATCACATTAGATGGTATATTTAAATAATAAATTCGGTATCATTACTTAAAATTAAATTGAGGATTTATTTCGTTCAATGTTTTGTTGTTGAGTTTCCTTGGGTACATTAAAACAACATGGTGTCAGAGGTAGTTTAGAGATTTGAGAAAGTGTCACTAAACATGAGGGAGCTCGTGACACCACAGACCACCTAACCATTTGAGTCATTGAGCTTAGATTGTCAATCAATGTATGTGGGGAGCCCCTAGTGATGCACTATGTCACAAGGTAAAAAGCCACGAGTTTATTGTTATTGAGGTAGAGGCTTCATAAAATAACATGACGATATAAATAATATTATTTTAAAGAGTTATATTTTTTTCTTTTTTTCACTTATCTAAATCTTTGTTTTGGAAAATCGAACATTCGTAATTTGCAATGGAGATTGCTAAGTGTTTATTTGTTTTTTTTATTTTGTCCTATTTTCATATGTCATGTCTGCTGAGAAAGACTATTAGCCAAAATAATAGTATCACATTGACCTGGTATCTAATTTTAATCATTCACATACATTTTTTCAAAAATGTTTTCTTGTTTTTTTTCTAAAGAATGTTGAACTCAAATAAATGTGTTTCAAGGGAAACAATCGCATTCTTATACTACATGTTTTAGTCAATATCATTTATGATTTAGTAAGAGATTTTATTTTTATTTTTGTGATTTGCAAATATTATAATTTTATTTTGAAACAATGATTTAGCAATTTATTGTTAACATTTTTAATAACATTTATTCTTTAACTCTTTTTTTTTATTTTTTACAAACTTTAAATTTTAAACCTTATAAGAAATATATATAAAATTAAATATGCATTTACAGGGTAATTATAACTACCCTTAAACTCTGTGGACTATTCGGTCTTATAGATAGCAGTAGTCCACTTAACCTCGATCCCCTTATCTAGGGAATCAATATAAATGAATTGTCAGCATGTTGCAATGGATTAGAGACCGACCGAAAGTGATTTTGTGATTTCGGCCGAAGCCGAATATAGGCCGAAAGTTTAAAATGACTTTCGGCCGAAACCGAAAAAATGCCGAAAGTTTAAAAATGACTTTCGGCTGAAACCGAAGAAAAGCCGAAAGTTAAAAATGAATTTCGGCCGAAGCCGAAACCGAAAATGAAATATTAAGATATTTTGAAATTCATTCCCGCATACATTTTGCATACATCGAAAATGATGTGGGAAAGTATAAATATTTACATTCTTTTTATAAAAAATGAGATAATCGTGAATATTAATAAATAAACATCTAATATAGTGGTCTCAAACTCGCAGCCCACGAGCCATTTGTGACCCGCAAGACGATATTTTACGACAGAAAAGTTTAGTGTAAATGCGCCGGACCGTTTCCCCAATTCTGATATCTATAACGTGACTCTCCGTGACGGTTTCAGTCGAATCTCACCGACTAGTCTAATTCTGATTTTTAAAAAAAAATGTTTCTATATATTTTTGTATGCAACTGTGAGTAGGTGGATGAAAATGAATCCTAGTTGAGAACCCTTAAGTATTTTATTGTTATTTATAAAGGTTGAGCAGATTGTAACAGTTGTAATCGCTTTTTTGTGGATTACTTGATGCGGGCCACTCTCATTCAGACACTACCTCCTGCTGCCTCCCTGATGATTTGAGTTTGAGACCCTTGATCTATTGAATACTTTAGATTTTACCATTTTAATATAAAAGCAATTTAAATTGCTTTACAATTTTTTAAAATTAGTATGGTAGGAGAAAATTTTGCAAAAATGGGGTGGGAGGGGGGGGGCAAAATTAATGCAAAATATTATTTTTTTAAACCGGTTCTCTAAAAATTGTTGTTCTGAAATGGTTCTAAAAGATCGCTTAATTTGTTCTGAAAGGTCGCATTATTTGTTTTTAAAGATGGTTTAGTTTGTTGTTAAAGATCGTTAGTTGCTTGTTATTGATCAGTTAGTTTGTTCTTAAAGATCGCTTAGTTTGTTCGAAAATATCGCTTAGTTTGTTGTTAAAGATCGTTTAGTTTGTTCTCAAAGATCGCTTAGTTTTTTGTTAAAGATCGTCCAGTTTTTGTTAATGATCGCTTTATTTGTTCTCAAAGATCGGTTAGTTTGTTCATAAAGATCGCCTGGTTTGTTTTTAAAGATCCTTTAGTTTGTTCTTAAAGATCGCTTAGTTTGTTGTTAAAGATCGTTTAGTTTGTTCAAAAAGATTGCTTAGTTTGTGTTAAAGATCACTTAGTTTTTTCATTAGGTTCCCTTAGTTTGTTCTTAAAGATAAATGATTTTTTCTTTAAGATCGAATAGTTTGTTCTTAAAGATCTTTTAGTTTGTTCCTAAAGAGCATTTAGTTTTCCGTTAAAGATCGCTTAGTTTATTCTTATAAATCATTTAGTTTACTATTAAAGATAATTTGTTTTGTTCTTAAAGATAATTTAGTTCGGTCTTAAAAATCGTTTAGTTTGTTCTTTAAGATCATTAAAGATCGCTTAAATTGTTCTTAAAGATCGCTTAGTTCGTTTTAAAGATCGTTTAGTTTGCTCTTAAATGTCGCTTAGTTTGTTGTTAAATATCGTTTAGTTTGATCTCAAAGATCGCTTAATTTGTTCTTAAATGTCGCTTAGTTTGTTGTTAAATATCGTTTTCGCTGATTATTAGATGACCGAAAACCTGAGTCACTTTCGGCTGGATGGCCGAAAGTCTAAGTCAATTTCGGCCGAAACCGAAGAAAAACCGAAAGTTAACTTTTCTCTTTCGGCCGAAACCGAAAATAAGCCGAAAGTTAACTTTTCAGTTTCGGCCGAAACCAAAACTTGGCCGAAAGTGATAAAATGACCACTTTCGGCGCCAAAACCGAAGCCGAAATTCGGTCGATCTCTACAATGGATGCTCATGAAAGTTGTGTACGAACATTTTATTTAAAATAAATATTAACGATACATATTTCTCGAATTTGATCCTTACCTGTACCTAGAAAACGCTTAAATAATATCCCTTACCCCGCTCATTTCTTTTCTTAATTCTCTCAGGTAGTTCAGGTCTCATCTCTACCATCCATCAGGTCTCATCCCTTCCGTCCTTCAGGTCTCATCTCTTCCATCCTTCAGGTCTCATCTCTTCCATCCTTCAGGTCTCATCTCCTCCGCCCATCACCAAAAATGACACTAGAATAACCCCCCCCCCCATTTCCCCTTTATTGATTGCCAAAAGGGCAGTGGCGTAGCTATTTTGGTGTCACCTGATCAGTTAAACTCATTGTCTTCTTTTCATTCAATATTTTCTATGTAAATATTTACCATAATTTTTTTTTTAAATTTGTAAATTCATAAGTGTTACAGTAAAGTAATAAAGATTAAAATTAAACGCTACCTTAACACAAAAGAGTGGCAGCGGAAGTCGATGAAAGAAGTTGGAGGTTTCCGCCGCCACCCCCTCTTTTTGTTTTTAGTAGGGAAATTTAATTTTTTTAAAGTAAATTTAAAAATAATTAAATAAATAAATAGAAGAATCATCTAATTTGATACTTACTAAGGAGGAATTCTACCCAAATTGTTTACACTCTACTTTAGCCCCACCATCTCGTTTCCTTCCACACCTCTCACAGCCCCTTCTTCCCTCATACTGCTGCTATATACTACGTTTCATCTCATACACCATAAACGTATGTCTACATATTGTTTCTTAATCTTTAATCCCAAGCCCCCCCCACCCCCACATTCTTGTCTCGTTCGTTATATATCACCCCCCCCCCCAATTCTTGTATCTCCCTATCTATTTTCACTCACTTCCTATTTCCCCATCTCTCGGTGTCTTAAGATATTTTATTAGCAAATCGAGTATTCCGTATTTTTATATCAAACACTTTTTAACGAGTTTCTTAGCATCCCATGTGTTATATGTCAGAGGTCAAAGTTCATTGTAGTATTTTCCACATTTCAGATTCTCGTTTCAGAAAGGCGTAGCTAGAGTGTTTGGAAACCCGGGATTTGTCCAATCTCTCCAAATGTTTCTCAATAAAATCAATTATTTTCATCTATATGATAAAACCAAAGCTCATTTTGGCACTATACCCCCCCCCCCCGTTAAATTGTAAAACGCTTGGGGACATATGACGCCCTC
>CAXITT010000940.1:107381-149058 GCA_964033795.1 Lymnaea stagnalis
TATACGTTATTTTTATATGTCATCGTTTTGACTGGCTGTTCAGGGATCCCAGAAGTACGTTTGTGTTAAAGAAACTCATTTATAACATGGTTTACCACACTGCCTTGATGGACAACCACATTTTTGTGACATGGTTTAAACAACTGCCTTTATAGACAATCACATTTCTTACATGGTTTACTCCGCTACCTTGATGGACAAGCACATTTGTTACATGGTTTTACCCCACTGCCTTGATGGACAACAAATGGTTTACCCAACTGCCCTGTTGGACGCAGTGCCATTTTTATCCATACATAATTTTCAGTCGCCATTCGCTCGTTGACTAGGCGTTTATTTCTAATGTACTCATATCCATTTTGATTGGCTAAGATTCCATACAAGTGCTAGTTATAGTCCAAATGTGGCATAGGTTCTCTTTAATGACGCGAACATACTTTACTGCCATAATTATTGATAGGTGATTTGCACGTTATAGACACTCATGACAAAAAAACAGAAGTCAAGCGACAAACATTATGAAAAAATAAGAAGACACTGATTTGAAAATAATAGGCACTATACAATATATGAAGATATGTCTGACTTTATTTAAGACGAAGGAGTAACTAGTAAAGTGGCAAACAACATAAGACCCTATTAAGACACATGCCAACTGGCAGAAAGTATGAGAATACATTCAGACACAAGCCAAATGGGAGACAACCATTTTCATATTTAGTCACAACCCTAAAGCAGATATCATGGTAACCTATTACAACATGACCAACTTGGCGGACATCATAATGAAATTTTAAAACATGATCCAAGGTTTAGACAAAAAGAGAGCATATTAAGACACGACCCAAGGTACAGGCAGCACCAGAACATATTAAGACGCATCCTGTGTGGCAGACATCAAAAGAACACATAAAGACACAGAGATTGGATAAGGAGTAAGGGAAATAATAATAGGACATTCTCAGTCAGCAGCGTTGTAAAAAAAGTTTCTAAATTGTTTCAAACGACACATTCAAAAATTTACATGAAATATATATATATACAAATTGCATAAAACAAACAGTGCAATAAATTTTCATTTTCCCAAAACTCCATTTACGAAAACGTCCTCCTCAATAAAATATACTCAACTCATTTTTAAACCACTAAAATGTCCAAGACCGCCAACAGTCGTAAGCGTTGCATGGCTCAAACTGTGGTTCCAAAGTGTAAGTGACAGCTACATTTTGTATACTATGAATTTTTCCATTGTTCTCCAACTAAGTGTAGAATGCTGCAAAATTAAATTACGATATGTGTTTTGATATATTCTTGTATTTTAAATTGATAATTTTAAAAAAAAAATGTTATTGTGACTAAACAGATTTATGGGACAAGATTAATGTAGGCTAAACATGAACACTCAAGGGACACACAAGTAAAATATACTCATCTCATTTTTAAACCACTAAAATGTCCAAGACCGCCAACAGTCGTAAGCGTTGCATGGCTCAAACTGTGGTTCCAAAGTGTAAGTGACAGCTACATTTTGTATACTATGAATTTTTCCATTGTTCTCCAACTAAGTGTAGAATGCTGCAAAATTAAATTACGATATGTGTTTTGATATATTCTTGTATTTTAAATTGATAATTTTAAAAAAAAATGTTATTGTGACTAAACAGATTTATGGGACAAGATTAATGTAGGCTAAACATGAACACTCAAGGGACACACAAGTAGAGAAGAAAATTTTATGTCCAGCTGATTCTGAACTTAAGATGTGTTTAAACATTATTAAGGCTAATTTTAAAACTATTCACCCGAACGATTGAAATGCCACCTCAAAATTGTCTGAAAGAAACAACAAAGTCAAGTAAGTTATAAAATGAGTTTGCCCGACAGGCTTCAGCACACTAAATTTCTGCAGCCCTGCCTTCACGCAATTGATATTACACTATGGGTTAAATTATAAGCTTGTTCTGAACGATTACCCCAGTTTTACGCCAAAAACTGAAAGAAATTAAGTTATGTATGGTACTGGGGACCATGATGGCTCCTAAAAAAAACATTAAAATGTCCTTTGCCGGTCAAAAAATATAACAGAAACTTTGAATGCAATTATAATTTTAAAAGACACTCATGATTTCCAAAAAAAAAATTATAATACATAAATTAACATTATTGTTTACAGGCTCCCCAGAACCCTTCATTGTTCGAGACTAATCGACGCATTTTATTTCCACTCTAGTTCCATATGAAAATTTTTCTGTCGATAGATACACTGCCTAGTGGCTGAGCTACTATCAGGGTGACTATGGGTGGTCAAATATTTTCTAGCCTGTTAAGGGACAGGGGACACGATTCATTTTTCAGCACACCCGCTCCCCCACCCCCCAACTCTGAACCTCATTATTTTCTAATATTAAAAGCATTAGTCTGGTTCTCAAGGACTTATGCCCAATCGGCCATCCCTTAGCTACGTCTCTTGCGACTGCTCCCTCTTCCAAAATATGGGGTTCCCCCGACCCCCTTTTCAGTGGAAGTATTTCTGATAGATACACTGCTCATTGATTGTTCGCGAAAACCGAATGATGTAATATTTAGTGTTTAATAATGTAATATGCCAATATTTAAATAATAAATGGTTTAGTATTTTATCCCTAGGATATGGGATCAAATTCAGGTGGACTAAACTTTAGATAAGACATAGTATTCCACATGGCCAAATATATTGCACATGTCACTTCATTGGTTTAGCACATTTAATAATTAAGGTATTTCTGTTGAAAATATAAATTTAAAGTTTTTAATGTAATTATTAAAAGTTAAAAATAAAACTATGTTGTTAAGAATTATAGCACTAATTACACAACTTTTGTATTAATGGGTTTCATTATCATCATTATCATGCCCCTTAGTCATTGGACCGTTGAGGCGCCACATATTACATGTGAACCACCCTCCTCCATTTGTTGCTGTCTTCTGCACTACGCACTGCATCGTCCAGTGTTAGTCCTACCCACTCTTTTATGTTTTCCTCCCATCTTTTTCTTTGTTTTCCTCTTTCAGAACTGTTGCCTGCTAGAGGCTATTATAAATATAACGCATATATCAATCTACTATATCCAGACAAATGTTGGATGACAAAAATCCATTACCATCCTTAAGATTGGATAAAGTCTTGATCAGTAATCTCTAATTGGCCAACCGGTATCCGAGATTGGAGATGCGTGTCAAACATTCAGACAAGACAAATACAATGAATTAAATATGGTCATTCTTATCATTTATCCAAACTATATACATTGTAATACAATTCATTCCAATAAAAAGATGAAATAGAAATTTTTATTGAACTCACGTTAGAAATTTTCATCCAAAAATAACTAGGCTTAGAACTGTTCATCCAAAAATAACTAGGCTTAGAACTGTTCATCCAAAAATAACTAGGCTTAGAACTGTTCATCCAAAAATAACTAGGCTTAGAACTGTTCATTTAACTCACTAGGTCTTGAGTTACGATCTTAAAAAGATATTTTCTACTATTGAACTCTGTATGCACAGTGGATTTACTTTCATTTATTATAAATCCCTGTCATGTGTTATCTGAGATCAATGGTCTTAAAATTTTGATGCGTAATAAAATCTCAACGGTCTAACAACATCTCATCTGTGACATAAGGTGTTTAGGGGGTTTTGTTGAGGGGGTGGGGTGGTGGGGTTCCTGTGCAGTTCAATCAACTGGTCGGAATTTAAGTGAGTGAACCAGGTAAATACAAACAGTCAAAGTAGAATATAGTGGAACTCAACGAAAAATAAATTGGAGTTTGGGGTGGCGTTCTAAGAAGGTTGTGAAATAGATTAAAATATGGAGATGAGCTGGATTTCGTCACAAGTGTGCTAGGTATTACTTTGTACATTGAATTTTGTAACCATATGATTATATGCAATTTATTAGAGTAAACATGGACTAATGAAGTCATATGGTTATATCCACCTTGACAGGTTGCTGTAAAATAAAAAAAAAAACATAAGTCAAGTGACATGCAAAGCACCATTTTTATATAATAGAATCATTTTCTCGCTGACATCCAGTGACAATAAATGTATATTATGTAATAAACATTATTTTAGTTTGACATTAATGAAAAGACATGTGAATACTTATTTGTAGTGAGTCAAATTAAAACCCAATTAATATTGGTAACACAGTGTGCCACAGGCACGAAATGATACGAAACTGTTCAATTAGGTCAGATACTTTTCAAGAATCATTTCTCTCCTGTGTGATTTCCGAACAACGGTCAAGTGAAGTGACACTTCTTCATACAAATCATCTACTTACTGATTGACACCTTAGTCAAAACACTAAACCATGTCGAAGTGAGCCGTAGAAAAAACAATACTGTTAGATGATATCATGGTTATTGTAAGCGACCATGTTTGCACACGAAACCATAATTTGAATATTGAACTATGTTAACGTGTATTTTTCACGGAAAAGAGAGTGAAATATGTATTTGTACAGCGGAAGTGAGCCGCACGTTTGAATGATCAGAGGCAGTCCCTCTCATGTCTAAGAGAAGTGAAGACGTGGTTGATTTTCTGTCATGTGAATTTTCTATCATACCGTGGAGTATTATAGATTTATACATGTTTCACATAATTGCATCCTGAATTCTATTACCTCGATATTTGGGCAAGGATTATTATTATTGGTGTAGAAAAGTGATATAATAAAGTAATGTGAATTAAACTTGAAAGTGATATATATTTCTTGTGTGACAGACTGATAGAGGTTAGGAGTGAAAGAGTGGATTAGGCATTACATTACACAAGCGGCGTCCTGAACGCACAGGATAGTAACGTAGTTAACCATGCTAACACCCTGATAAAATAACATGTCTTACAGTTATTAAGTAAGACTTTATTGTGATATCCACTCCTTTAGTTTAACGATTTAAAATGTCCATGTGTCCGTCGGATACAACGAATTGTGGCTAGACAACGAACGTTTCTTACTGGGAAGCCACTTTAGAACTTTAGGAAATGTGTCGGACATGACAGCGTGTGGCTAGACAACGAACGTTTCTTACTGGGAAGCCACTTTAGAACTTTAGGAAATGTGTCGGACATGACAGCGTGTGGCTAGACAACGAACGTTTCTTACTGGGAAGCCACTTTAGAACTTTAGGAAATGTGTCGGACATGACAACGTGTGGCTAGACCACAAATTTTCTTACTGGGAAGCCACTTTAGAACTTTAGGAAATGTGTTGGACATGACAACGTGTGGCTAGACAACGAACGTTTCTTACTGGGAAGACACTTTAAACTTTAGGAAACGTGTCGGACATGACAGCTTGTGGTTAGACAACGAACGTTTCTTACTGGGAAGACACTTTAGAACTTTAGGAAACGTGTCGGACATGACAGCTTGTTGTTAGACAACGAAAGTTTCTTATTGGGAAGACACTTTAGAACTTTAGGATATGTGTCGGACACAATAAGCAGTGGTTAAAAAAAAATATTTTTTTTTTTACGGGGAAAACAATTTTGAACTTTAGGAAATGAGCACATTGATTATGATATATGTGCTGGCTCATGTCTCAACATGTTTTCCTGCTGTCTACCACTTGACTTATATCTCAACATGTTTTCATTCCGTCTGACACTTGACTCATGTCTCAACATGTTGTCATGCTATCTGAACTTGGCCAAGGTCTCAACATGTTTCATTCTTTCTGACATTGACACTTGGATCATGTTTCAAGATGTTTTCATGCTGTTTTAACTTGGCACTTGTCTCAAAATAGTTTCATGCTGTCTGAACTTGGCTCATCTCTCAAAATGTTCTAATGATGTCCGCAACTTTAGTAGTGTTTTAAAAAGTTCTCATGATTTCCGACACTTTAGTAGTGTCACAACATTTTCTCATGACGTCCGCCGCTTTAGTAGTATCTTAACATGTCCTAATGATGTCCGCCACTTTAGTAGTATCTTAACATGTTCTCATTATGTCCGCCACTTTACTGTATCTTAATATGTCCTCATAATGTTTGCAGCTTTAGTAGTGTCTTAACATGTCCTAATGATTTCCGCCACTTTAGTAGTGTCTCAACATGTTCGAAATATGCGTGACCCTTTACTCATGTCTTGAAATGTTATTTTGATCTCCGACACTTTGCTAGTGTCTTAACATGTACTAAATATGCCTTAAACTTGGCTCAAGTCTCACAATATTCACATGGTCTCTGGCACTTTGTTCATGTCTCAACAAGTTGGTATGCTGCTTGCCATTTTGTTGGTGTCTTAACATGTGGTCCAGCTGTCTGCTACTTTGCTAGAGTCTAAATATTATATCATGCTGTCTGTTATTTGGATTTTGTCTCAACATGATGTCACACTGTCTGCCGCTTAGCCATGTGTCTTAACATGTTCTTATTGTCTCTACCACTTGACGTGTGTCTCAACATGTTCTTCTGAAGTCCGCTACCAGTGTTGTGTCTCCATACATCTTTCATTTAAATTATGTCTGAAATATCAATTGAAATATATGATCAGTTCTAACAATATTTAGATGCACATTGTAAAAAACAAATACACAGTTCTTTTGATTAAATTAATTTATAATAGCTAACAATACCGTTGAGATAGAAAGAGAATCATGCAAAGTAATCAGCTGAAAGGAGAAGAGGGGGACATATTGTAACCCGACAACAAACTAGTTAGGGGGCTAAAATTGGTCTTGGTGGTATTTTATTGGGAATGTATTTGGTTTTAGAGTTAAACATTTGAGAGGATTCCATCCAAATAAATAATTTCCTGGGGCTCCTAAACGTTAAGAGACGTCTCTGTCAACAAACAATTTTTAAGAAGAAAAACAAAATAAGCAGCTGGTCAATTTTTGCAGTCAATTAACTTTTTTTTTAAAAAAAGCTTCATGTCTGTTCATCTTTGTATTAGGATTTTTATAAACCGCTCTATGAAATCAACTTTAAAGAATGCTTAACACTGAGTGATTTTTTTATTGGATGACATTGCTTATCAATGGCATTGCCGGATATGACGTCTGAAGGATGTTTTAAACAATACAAAATACTTAAGGCACTGATATAAATTATAAAGGAAATAGAATATTTAAAAACAATAAATACTTCCGCCAACTCTATAAAGTTTAAAACTCTTTAAAATACCTCAGCCACTGACATGAAATCTTGAGGAGAAACATGTTTTAAAAGCTACATAATATTTCAGCCACTGATATGAAGTCTAAAGAACATAACATTTTTAAAAACAACAAAATATTTCAGCCAATGCAGGAATAAAAAATATTGTGTTTCGAAACAGTGATATGGAAATAATTTTTTTTTTAATTGAGAGAAAAGTCTTTGGGGAGAGGTAGAGGGTAGTCGGTGAGGTAGAGGAGAGTTTAATTTCTTTGGATTCCTCACAAGTAGGAATCAAATTTGAGATTATAGTTATTGTTTTGTGTTTTCAAATATTATAACAAATTATTCTAATTTTTATTGTGACTTCGTTTAACATATATTTATATATGAATGAGCCAGGATGACCAAAGAACAAAAATGAATTAAATACTTTCGTATTCTAAAAACAAACGAGCCTAATTATTAACTTTTATTTTACGGAAATCGACTGAATTTAAATGCTCAAAAAATATATATCCTCTTTTATTTTAGTAAAAATTTATATATTATTATTATAAATATAAATACATTTAAAGTAACCAATAAGGAATTTACTTGATCATTTTATATGGGTTTGAAAATTAAAAAAAAAAGAAAAGGATCACAGCATTACACAGCAATCACATTTATCTGGAAAAAACAAACGTCAGTTGCTGTTGGGTTTTTTTGTTTGTTTTTTTTTTTGTTGTTTAGCTTCTAGTGAATTTTAATATTTCGAAAAAAAAAAAAATTTAATTTGTCTTTAAAAATACGCAAATGAAGTCAAAGCGCGATAAAAAAAAAAAGAAAAGGATCACAGCATTACACAGCAATCACATTTATCTGGAAAAAACAAACGTCAGTTGCTGTTGGGTTTTTTTGTTTGTTTTTTTTTTTGTTGTTTAGCTTCTAGTGAGTTTTAATATTGCGAAATAAAATAAAATTTAATTTGTCTTTAAAAATACGCAAATGAAGTCAATGCGCGATTGACTATTTCAGACAAAGCTCTAAGTTTCTTTGATTTAATAATCACACGTGACACAACTGATAATGTATAGCCCCCTTCTTAATGCAAAATAAAATTAATAATTATGATAGGTTGCATTTAAAATATATTATTAAAAAACTAATGTCTGTATTTATGTATGAATGTATATGTCCTTTATGTCATTTATATCATTCAAACAAATGCGATAAATCTATGGTGATGTGTTGTTCACAAGCCCACACATTTTTCTGAGTCATTACAACGCTTTTAAAATATTTCGTTTCGGCCGAAGGCTTTCATTCTTTTTTTTTTGTTATATTATTCTTAATTAATTTTATTATATGATCTCTATGAATATACTCTCAATCAGAGCTAATGCATGGGTAAAATAAATTATAAATCTGATATAAATATTTACATTTCAGTTTGTGTGCAACATAAATTAGTAGGGTTCGGAATTTATACAACCTTTCTGTGGTATTCTGCTGTGGCAATGGACAATAAGATAGCTTTAAAAAAAAAATATTTATAAAAAAAAATTGTAAATTCATTCCTATACAATTTATCTGACGGGAAAAAAACGTTGGTGAATTGATGTGTGCACGCACTCAAATGTTCCTAAGCTAGAACAATTATTTTACCTTTTCCATTTTGTGATTGGGCCCTAAACCTTTTTACTAATATAGCTGTAAGAATTATATATTTTCAAAAAAGAGCTTTTCAAGGGTTGAATGGAATTTAATCAAATACAAAGAGTGACATTTCAGTTTGAGTGTTACATAGTAAGAAGATTTGATTTAGTACCACGTTTGTACAATATTCCGTTTTTGAGCAAGGGAGCCCTAAATTCGTTTTTATATGCTTTACATATAAACAGATAAAAACACAAAATTGCGTTTGTGTTCCTATACTATTAATTCGATTGTGATAAGACGTTTGCGAGGTGTTGTGCCACGCCCAGAAATGTTTTATAATTAAAAGTACTCACTTATTTAATAATATTCATTTTTGCCCAGGGTCCTTTTATATCAATTTTGTTCTCTTATTTGCACTATAGAAATATAATTTCAAACAGCGCTATTTCATTGGTCGATAGAATTGAATCAAATACAAACAACGACATTTCAGTTCCTTTGTAACATTAATAAGTATGTTTCTAAATTAGTACAACCAATTTACAATATTCCGTTTCGAGCCATGGGGCTAAATTTCGTTATTTTTCTATTGTGAGTAATCTAAATACAATTTCTAACGGAACTATTGCATGGTAGAGACCGACCGAATTTCGGCTTCGGCTTCGGTTTCGGCGCCGAAAGTGGCCATTTTATCACTTTCGGCGTGGTTTCGGTTTTGGCCGAAACTGAAAAGTTGACGTTCGGCTTAATTTCGGTTTCGGCCAAAAGAGAAACGTTAAATTTCGGTTTTTCTACGGTTTCGGTCGAAATTGACTTAGACTAAAGTGACTCAGGTTTTTGGTCATTTTATACTCAGCGAAGGCGATATTTAACAACAAACTTAGGGACATTTAAGATACAAACTAAACGATCTTTAAAACAAACTAAGCGATCTTAAAGAGCAATCTAAGCGATCTTTAATAACAAACTAAACGATCTTATAGAACAAAAAATACGATTTTAAGACCGAACTAAATAATCTTTAAGAACAAAACACATAATATTTACTAGTAAACTAATGATTTATAAGAAAAAACTAAGTTAAACAATCTTTAACAGAAAACTAAATGTTCTTTACGAACAAACTAAAAGATTTTTAAGAACAAACTAATCGATCTAAAGGAACAAAATTGATTATCTTTAAGAATAAACTAAGGAATCTTTACAACAAACTAAGGGATCTTTAACAACAATTTAAGCGATATTTATGAGCAAACTAAAAGAACTTCAACAACAAACTAAGCGATCTTTAAGAACAAACTAAACGATCTTAAACAGCAAACTGAGCAATTTTTAACAACAAGCTAAACGGTCTTTAACAACAAACTGAATGATCTTTAACAACTAACTAAATGATATTTAACAACAAACTAAACGATCTTTAACAACAAAATTAGCGATCTTTATGAACAAAGTTACCTATCTTTAAGAAGAAACTAACCGATCAATAACAACCAACTCAACGATCTTTAAAAACAAATTAATCGATCTGCTAGAACCACATTTTTTAGAGACCCTGTTTAAAAAAATAATATTTTGCATTAATTTCCCCTCCTCCTCCCCCCCCCACATTTTTGCCTATTTTTCTCCTACCATACTAATTTTTTAAAAAAAATTGTAAAGCAATTTAAATTACTTTTAATTTCAAATGGTAAAATCCAAAGTATTCATTAAATCAAGGGTCTCAAACTCAAAACATCGGGGGGCGGGGGGGGGGGCTGTGGGGCACAGGAGGTAGTGTCTGAATGAGAGTGGGCCGCATCAAGTAATCCACAGACAAGCGATTACAACTGTTACAATCTGCTCAACCTTTATAAATAAAATCATTAAGGTTTCTCAAGAACTACTCACTTGTGTTAGAGATCTGCCATAAAAAAAATATATTTTTTAAAAATCAGAATTAGACTGGTCGGTGAGATTCGACTGAAACCGTCGTGGAGAGTACATTATACATATGAGAATGGGGGAAACGGGCCGGCGCATTTACAATAATCTTTTCTGTCATGTAGCGGGCCCCAAAACTTCGTCTTGTGGGTCACAAATGGCTTGCGGGCAGCGAGTTTGAGACCCCAATATTAGATGTTTATTTATTAATATTCACGATTAACTCATTTTGTATAAAAAGAATGTAAATATTTATACTTTCCAAAATCATTTTCGATGTATGCACAATGTATGCGGGAACGAATTTCAAAATATCTTAATATTTCATTTTCGGTTTCGACTTCGGTTTCGGTCGAAATTCATTTTTAACTTTCGGCCTTTTTTCGGTTTCGGCCGAAAGCCATTTTTAAACTTTCGGCCTATTTTCGGCTTCGGCCGAAATCAGAAAAACACTTTCGGTCGGTCTTTAATCTATATTGTATAGCATATCATTTAGTGTGTTTTATTTCATGTTTCATAAGAAATCAAAACATTATTATTTTTTTTTAAAAATACCTTTAATATTAGACAGTAAATTTAAAAGATATATTATTGTTCGTTACTTTAAGTTAAATTGAGGATCCATTTTGTTTATTGTATTGTTGTCATGTTTCGCTTGGCACATTAAAACCAGGTGGTGTCAGAGGTAGTGTAGAAATTTGAGAAAATGTCACTGAATATAAGGGAGATCGAGACACTTTAGACTACCTAATTATTTGAGTCATTGAGTATAAGGGAGCTCGTGACACTATAGACTACCTAACCATTTTAGTCATTGAACATAAGGGAGCTCGTGACACTATAAACTACCTAACCATTTGAGTCATTGAACATAAGGGAGCTCGTGACACTATAGACTATCTAACCATTTGAGTCATTGAACATAAGGGAGCTCGTGACACTATAGACTATCTAACCATTTGAGTCATTGAACATAAGGGAGCTCGTGACACTATAAACTACCTAACCATTTGAGTCATTGAACATAAGGGAGCTCGTGACACTATAGACTATCTAACCATTTGAGTCATTGAACATAAGGGAGCTCGTGACACTATAGACTATCTAACCATTTGAGTCATTGAGTATAAGGGAGCTCGTGACACTATAGACTACCTAACCATTTGACTCATTGAGCATAAGGGAGCTCGTGACACTATAGACTATCTAACCATTTGAGTCATTGAGTATAAGGGAGCTCGTGACACTATAGACTACTTAACCATTTAGTCATTGAACATAAGTGAGCTCGTGACAGTATAGACTATATAACCATTTGAGTCATTGAGTATAAGGGAGCTCGTGACACTATAGACTACCTAACCATTTTAGTCATTGAACATAAGGGAGCTCGTGACACTATAGACTACCTAACCATTTGAGTCATTGAACATAAAGGAGCTCGTGACACTATAGACTATCTAACCATTTGAGTCATTGAGTATAAGGGAGCTCGTGACACTATAGACTACTTAACCATTTTAGTCATTGAACATAAGGAACTCGTGACACTATAGACTACCTAACAATTTAAGTCATTGAACATAAGGGATCTCGTGACACTATAGACTACCTAATCATTTGAGTCATTGAACATAAGGGAGCTCGTGACACTATAGACTATCTAACCATTTGAATAATTGAGTATAAGGGAGCTCGTGACACTATAGACTACCTAACCATTTTAGTCATTGAACATAAGGGAGCTCGTGACACTATATACTATCTAACCATTTGAGTCATTGAGTATAAGGGAGCCCGTGACACTATAGACTACTTAACCATTTGAGTCATTGAACATAAGGGAGCTCGTGACACTATAGACTACCTAACCATTTCAGTCATTGAACAAAAGGGAGCTCGTGACACTATAGACTACCTAACCATTTAAGTCATTTAATATAAGGGAGCTCGTGACACTATAGACTACCTAACCATTTTAGTCATTGAACATAAGGGAGCTCGTGACACTATAGACTATCTAACCATTTTAGTCATTAACCATAAGGGTTCTCGAGACACTTTAGACTACCTAACCATTTGAGTCATTGAGCATAAGGGAGCTCGGGACACTTTAGACTACCTAACCATTTGAGTCATTGAGCATAAGGGAGCTCGTGACACTATAGACTACCTAAGCATTTCAGTCATTGAGCATATGGGAGCTCGTGACACTATAGACTACCTAACCATTTTAGTCATTGAACAAAAGGGTGCTCGTGACCCTATAGACTACATAACCATTTGAGTCATTGAGTATAAGGGAGCTCATGATACTATAGACTACCTAACCATTGGAGTCATTGAGCATAAGAGAGCTCGTGACACTATAGATTACCTAACCGTTTGAGTCATTGAACATAAGGGAGCTCGTGACACTTTAGACTACCTAACCATTTGAGTCATTGAGCATAAGGGAGCTCGTGACAATATAGAATACCTAACCATTTGAGTCATTGAACATAAGGGAGCTCGTGACACTATAGACTACCTAACCATTTTAGTCATTGAACATAAGGGAGCTCGTGACACTATAGACTCCCTAACCATTTGAGTCATGAGCATAAGGGAGCTCGTGA
Organism: Lymnaea stagnalis; assembly: GCA_964033795.1. Classification (NCBI taxonomy): domain Eukaryota; kingdom Metazoa; phylum Mollusca; class Gastropoda; family Lymnaeidae; genus Lymnaea; species Lymnaea stagnalis. The sequence continues at coordinate 120,717 of CAXITT010000940.1, forward strand.
CACTTTAGACTACATAACCATTTGATTCATTGAGCATAAGGGAGCTCGTGACACTATAGACTACCTAACCATTTGAGTCATTGAACATAAGGGAGCTCGTGACACTATAGACTACCTAACCATTTTAGTCATTGAACATAAGGGAGCTCGTGACACTATAGACTACCTAACCATTTGAGTCATGAGCATAAGGGAGCTCGTGACACTATAGACTACCTAACCATTTGAGTCATTGAGCATAAGAGAGCTCGTGACACTATAGATTACCTAACCATTTGAGTTATTGAGGATAAGGGAGCTCGTGACATTATAGACTACCTAACCATTTGAGTCATTGATCATAAGGGAGCTCGTGACACTATAGACTATCTAACCATTTGTGTCATTGAAAATAAGGGAGCTCGTGACTCTATAGACTACCTAACCATTTGAGTCATTGAGCATAAGGGAGCTCGTGACACTATAGACTACCTAACCATTTGAGTCATTGAACATAAGGGAGCTCGTGACACTATAGACTACCTAACTATTTGAGACATTGAACATAAGGGAGCTCGTGACACTATAGACTACCTAACCATTTGACTCATTGAACATAAGGGAGCTCGTGACACTATAGACTATCTAACCATTTGAGTCATTCAACATAAGGGAGCTCGTGACACTATAGACTATCTAACCATTTGACTCATTGAGCATAAGGGAGCTCGTGACACTATAGACTACCTAACCATTTTAGTCATTGAACATAAGGGAGCTCGTGACACTATTGACTACCTAACCATTTGACTCATTGAACATAAGGGAGCTCGTGACACTATAGACTATCCAACCATTTGAGTCATTGAACATAAGGGAGCTCTGACACTATAGACTATCTAACCATTTGAGTCATTGAGTATAAGGGAGCTCGTGACACTATAGACTACCTAACCATTTGACTCATTGAGCATAAGGGAGCTCGTGACACTATAGACTATCTAACCATTTGAGTCATTGAGTATAAGGGAGCTCGTGACACTATAGACTACTTAACCATTTAGTCATTGAACATAAGTGAGCTCGTGACAGTATAGACTATATAACCATTTGAGTCATTGAGTATAAGGGAGCTCGTGACACTATAGACTACCTAACCATTTTAGTCATTGAACATAAGGGAGCTCGTGACACTATAGACTACCTAACCATTTGAGTCATTGAACATAAAGGAGCTCGTGACACTATAGACTATCTAACCATTTGAGTCATTGAGTATAAGGGAGCTCGTGCCACTATAGACTACTTAACCATTTTAGTCATTGAACATAAGGGAGCTCGTGACACTATAGACTACCTAACAATTTAAGTCATTGAACATAAGGGAGCTCGTGACACTATAGACTACCTAACAATTTGAGTCATTGAACATAAGGGAGCTCGTGACACTATAGACTATCTTACCATTTGAGTCATTGAGTATAAGGGAGCTCGTGACACTATAGACTACCTAACCATTTTAGTCATTGAACATAAGGGAGCTCGTGATACTATATACTATCTAACCATTTGAGTCATTGAGTATAAGGGAGCTCGTGACACTATAGACTACTTAACCATTTGAGTCATTGAACATAAGGGAGCTCGTGACACTATAGACTACCTAACCATTTCAGTCATTTAACAAAAGGGAGCTCGTGACACTATAGACTACCTAACCATTTAAGTCATTTAATAAAAGGGAGCTCGTGACACTATAGACTACCTCACCATTTTAGTCATTGAACATAAGGGAGCTCGTGACACTATAGACTATCTAACCATTTGAGTCATTAACCATAAGGGTTCTCGAGACACCTTAGACTACCTAACCATTTGAGTCATTGAGCATAAGGGAGCTCGGGACACTTTAGACTACCTAACCATTTTAGTCATTGAGCATAAGGGAGCTCGTGACACTCTAGACTACCTAATCATTTCAATCATTGAGCATATGGGAGCTCGTGACACTATAGACTACCTAACCATTTGAGTCATTGAACATAAGGGTGCTCGTGACCCTATAGACTACCTAACCATTTGAGTCATTGAGCATAAGGGAGCTCGTGACACTATAGACTACCTAACCATTTGAGTCATTGAACATAAAGGAGCTCGTGACACTATAGACTATCTAACCGTTTGAGTCATTGAACATAAGGGAGCTCGTGACACTTTAGACTACCTAACCATTTGAGTCATTGAGCATAAGGGAGCTCGTGACAATATAGAATACCTAACCATTTGAGTCATTGAACATAAGGGAGCTCGTGACACTATAGACTCCCTAACCATTTGAGTCATGAGCATAAGGGAGCTCGTGACACTTTAGACTACATAACCATTTGATTCATTGAGCATAAGGGAGCTCGTGACAATATAGACTACCTAACCATTTGAGTCATTGAGCATAAGAGAGCTCGTGACACTATAGACTACCTAATCATTTGAGTCATTGAGCATAAGGGAGCTCGTGACACTATAGACTACCTAACCATTTGACTCATTGAACATAAGGGAGCTCGTGACACTATAGACTACATAACAATTTGAGTCATTGAGCATAAGGGAGCTCGTGACACTATAGACTACCTAACCATTTGAGTTATTGGGCATAAGGGAGCTCGTGACTTTATAGACTACCTAACCATTTGAGTCATTGAGCATAAGGGAGCTCGTGACGCTATAGACTACCTAACCATTTGAGTCATGAGCATAAGGGAGCTCATGACACTATAGACTACCTAACAATTTGAGTCAGTGAGCATAAGAGAGCTCGTGACACTATAGATTACCTAATCATTTGAGTTATTGAGCATAAGGGAGCTCGTGACACTATAGACTACCTAACCATTTGAGTCATTGAGCATAAGGGAGCTCGTGACACTATAGACTACCTAACCATTTGAGTCATTAAGCATAAGGGAGCTCGTGACACTATAGACTACCTAACCATTTGAGTCATTGAGCATAAGGGAGCTCGGGACACTTTAGACTACCTAACCATTTTAGTCATTGAGCATAAGGGAGCTCGTGACACTATAGACTACCTAATCATTTCAGTCATTGAGCATATGGGAGCTCGTGACACTATAGACTACCTAACCATTTTAGTCATTGAACATAAGGGTGCTCGTGACCCTATAGACTACATAACCATTTGAGTCATTGATTATAAGGGAGCTCATGATACTATAGACTACCTAACCATTTGAGTCATTGAACATAAAGATGCTCGATACACTTTAGACTACCTAACCATTTGAGTCATTGAGCATAAGGGAGCTCATGACACTATAGACTACCTAACCATTTGAGTCATTGAACATAAAGGAGCTCGTGACACTATAGACTATCTAACCGTTTGAGTCATTGAACATAAGGGAGCTCGTGACACTTTAGACTACCTAACCATTTGAGTCATTGAGCATAAGGGAGCTCGTGACACTATAGACTACCTAACCATTTGAGTCATTGAACATAAGGGAGCTCGTGACACTATAGACTACCTAACCATTTGAGTCATTGAACATAAGGGAGCTCGTGACACTATAGACTACCTAACCATTTAAGTCATTGAGCATAAAAGAGCTCGTGACACTATAGACTACCTAACCATTTGAGTCATTGAGCATAAGGAGCTCGTGACACTATAGACTACCTAACCATTTGAGTCATTGAACATAAGGGAGCTCGTGACATTATAGACTATCTAACCATTTGACTCATTGAACATAAGGGAGCTCGTGACACTTTAGACTACCTAACCATTTGAGTCATTGAGCATAAGTTAGCTCGTGACACTATAGACTACCTAACCATTTGAGTCATTTAGCATAAGGGAGCTCGTGACACTATAGACTAACTAACCATTTGAGTCATTGAGTATCAGGGAGCTCATGATACTATAGACTACCTAACCATATGAGTCATTGAGTATAAGGGAGCTCGTGATACTATAGACTACCTAACCATTTCAGTCATTAAACATAAGGGTGCTTGAGACACTTTAGACTACCTAACCATTTGAGTCATTAAGCATAAGGGAGCTTGTGACACTATAACTACCTAACCATTTGAGTCATTGAGTATAAGGGAGCTCGTGATACTATAGACTACATAACCATTTTAGTCATTGAACATAAGGGAGCTCGTGACACTATAGACTACCTAACCATTTTAGTTATTGAGCATAAGGGAGCTTGGACACTATAGACTACCTAACCATTTGAGTCATTGAGCATAAGGGAGCTCGTGACACTATAGACTACCTAACCATTTTAGTCATTGAGCATAAGGGAGCTCGTGACACAATGACTACCTAACCATTTGAATCATTGAACATAAGGGAGCTCGTGACACTATAGACTACCTAACCATTTAAACATAAGGGAGCTCGTGACACTATAGACTAACTAACCATTTGAACATAAGGGAGCTCGTGACACTATAGACTACCTAACCATTTGAACATAAGGGAGCTCGTGACAATATAGACTACCTAACCATTTGAACATAAGGGAGCTCGTGGCACTATAGACTAACTAACCATTTGTGCATAAGGGAGCTCGTGACACTATAGACTAACTAACCATTTGAGCATAAGGGAGCTCGTGACACTATAGACTACCTAACCATTTGAACATAAGGGAGCTCGTGACACTATAGACTACCTAACCATTTGAACATAAGGGAGCTCGTGACACTATAGACTACCTCACCATTTGAGTCTTTGTGCTTAGATTATCAATCAATATATAAAGGACACATCTACTCATACACCGTGTCTACAAGTTAAAAAGCCAGGAGTTCATTGTGATTGAGGTAGAAGGTTCATGACATAACATAGCATTATAAATAATATAATAATTATAAAATAGTTATATTTCTTGTTTATCACTTCTGTAATCTGAGAAAGGCTTTCAGCAAAAATAACATTATCATATTGTCATGGTATCTAATTTAACCATTCATATAATCTTTTTCAAAAATTTTCTCCTCTTTTCCTCTAAACAATGTTTAAACAAAATAAATATGTTTCAAGGGAAACAATCGCATTCTTCTACATGATACTTTAGTCGATATCTTTTTTCAAATTAGTAAGAGGTTTCATTTTATTTTTGTGGCATGCAAATGTATTAATTTTTTAGAAACAATGATTTTGCAATCTATTGTAAAACTGTTCAAAACATTCATTATTTAACTATTTTTTTTAAATTTAAATACAAATTTAAAATTTCAAACTTTATAAGAAGTATATATAATATTAATTATGCTTAACCAGGGTTCAGCCTTCGGAGTTAGATCTTTACATGTGGACTATTATGACTTATACACAATTGTAGTCCACTTGACTTCGATCCCTTCATCTAGGGATTTAATATAACTGAATAGTCAGCATGTTTGCAAATGATAATCTCGCAAATTGTGCACGAAAATTGTATCATATATAGATATCTGTAAATGTGAAAGTTTGTGGATTTGCTTGTTCTACAAAGGCTTTTACATGGATTTATGGATCTTGACCAAACACGAAACATATATGCATCATTATCCAGAAGGATATCTTAAGGGGCTATGAACATTCTATAACATTCCGTTTGGGTCGGTGCCCCGAATTTGTTTTTTTTCCTTATACGATCTATATAAAAAAATAACAACAAATACTCCTACACGAGTTGATGGATCTTGACCAGACTTAGTACACATCTACTTTAATATCCATATTCAAATATCCAAGGGTATCTATTTCTCTGGGCCTGGGCCCCAGTTTATTATTTCTTGTTTAGCCATATAAATATCAATAGGTTTAGACAACAGGATCGTTTCTATGTGAATTAATGGATATAGGCCTAGCATTGTATCAATACCCTCCATTGTCCGTATTGAAATATCGCTGGTATTAAAACTTATAAAACCCATTCTAGAAATTTCCAGAAAGCTCGATAATTTTAAAAAGCTCTATCTATGGCATTTGTAAGTAGATTTTAATAGGACCAATTTTAAATTTGAACTCGTATTTATGGGTCTGACATTTGTAGGGCCCCTATCTCAGATATACTAAAAAGGTACTCTATTAAGTAAGTCTCCATTGGGGCCCTATTTTGATTAAAATATACTATAGTCATAGTAGTGAAAATTAGTTGTATAATATTGCGTGTTTGAAAAATAAATACTTAAAAAAGTAATTTTTTATACTTTTCATGAAGGATATAACATTTAATCTAGAATGTCCCAGAAAGTTCTTTAATGTTCTACGGTAATATATATTGGAATTTGAAAGCCTATTTGAACAAAAAACGTTCAATAAAAAACGTTATTTTTATATGACAGCGTTTTGACTGGCTGTTCAAGGATAAAGGAAGTTCGTTTGCGTGAAAAAAACACATTTATAACATGGTTTACCACACTGCCTTGATGGGCAACCACATTTATAACATGGTTTATCACACTGCCTTGATGGGCAACCACATTTATAACATGGTTTATCACACTGCCTTGATGGGCAACCACATTTATAACATGGTTTATCACACTGCCTTGATGGGCAACCACATTTATAACATGGTTTATCACACTGCCTTGATGGGCAACCACATTTATAACATGGTTTATCACACTGACTTGATGGGCCACCACATTTATAACATGGTTTATCACACTGCCTTGATGGGCAACCACATTTGTAACATGGTTTAAACCACTGCCTTGATAAACAACAACATTTCAAGCATGGCTTACCACAGTGTCTTGATAAACAACAACATTTGTAGCATGGCTTACCACACTGTCTTGATGGACAACCATATTTGTAAAATGGTTTAGCCCACTACCTTAACGGACAACATTTGTAACATAGTTTACCCCGCTGTCTTTATGGACAATCACATTGTGACATGGTTTACCCCTCTGCCTTCATGGACAACGACATTAGTGACACTTTTTACCCCAATCTCTTGATTGACAACCACATTTTTGACATGGTTTAGCCCACTGCCTTCATGGACAAGGACATTAATGTTATTGTTTAACAAACTGCCCTACTGTTAGACTTACTGCCATTTTGATCCGTATTTAATTTTTGTCGACATTCGCGATTTGACTTGGCGTTTATTTCTTAGGTTCTGATATCCATTTTGCTTAGTAAATATTCCACACAAGTGCTGGTTATAGTCCAAATGTGGCGGAGGTTCTCTTCAATGACGCGAAAATACTTTACTTCCACAATTATTGATAGGGGATATCGACGTAAAAGACACTCCGAAAATATATATAGCTATGTTTGACTTTATTTTAAGATAAAGAAGAAACTACTGAATGAATTGACAAGCAACATAAAACAATATTTATACATAAGCCAAGTGGCAGACATCATTAAAACATATTAAGACATAAGCCAAGTGGCAGACATCATGAAAACATAGTAAGACAAAAGCTACGTGGCAGACACCATGAAAACATATTAAGACATAAGCCAAGTGGCAGACATCATGAAAACATATTAAGACAAAAGCTACGTGGCAGACACCATGAACACATATTAAGACATAAGCCAAGTGGCAGACATCATGAAAACATATTAAGACATAAGCCAAACTGCAGACATCATGGACATTTTTGAACTCATCTCCATTAGTTTGTCCCATTTTCCTCCGTCATGTTTCTGATAATGGCTCTTAGCCGAAATAAGCTTGACATATTGTTCTTGTTTTTAATTAAAGCTTTCAAATACCTTGTTCAAATTGTTCTCATATTTTTTTTTTCTTTTTTAAAGAATGTTTTAAGCTAATACATGTTGTTTAAAGGGAAAAACATCGCTTTCTGTACTTGTCTTTCATTTAATGTCATTAAATATATTTTTAAACACATTTATTTGTGGTCGTGCAATACAAATGTATTATACTATTTTTTAAAACAATGATTAGACAAATACAAATTGTCACGTTTAATTAAACTTTATTTAATTTTTTTTTTTTTTTTTAATTTATTCAAAACTTTAAGTTTACAATTTTATTTTCATTATAAAAAACATTAAATATGTTTAACCCTCTTTAACCATTGAATCTGCATGGGAAACTATTAGTACATATTTCAATTTATATATTTATTTATTTTTTATTTAATTTTTTTTTTTTTTTTTTAATTTAGTCAAAACTTTAAGTTTACAATTTTATGTTCATTATAAAAAACATTAAATATGTTTAACCCTCTCTAACCATTGAATCTGCATGGGAGACTATTAGGACATATTTCAAGTTATAGTCAACTTGACTTCTATTCCTGCATCTAGTGATATGAAAAAATTAATATATTTACAAATGATTTATTTGAAGACTATTTTTAAAAAATAACAAAAAATAATTAATGGTAAACTTATTAAATTTAATCTTTACTTGTATGGGGAAATCTCTAAACTTATCTTTCCTTCCCCTATCAGTTCCGTGCTCCAATCTATCTCCCTGCCCTTAAGGTCCCATCTCGTCCGACATTCACCAAAAAGGACAATAGCCCAACTCCTCCTACCCCTTTATTGATTGCTGAATAGCAGTGACGTAGCTAGGGTTTGTATCATCCGATGAGTTAATCTCACCCGTCTCTGACTTCTATGATGGATTTCTTTTTGTTAAGAAGGACAAGTAACTAGTAGAGTAGATAATCTGAATCAAATGAGGTCGTGTTAGTGAGGAATCAGCAACAATATTAATGTATTTCTAGGTCTTAATATTATCATCATTCCCCTTAGTCCTTGGTCCGTGGGGCACCACAGATGAAAAAAAATATCCTTCTAGAAACATTCTCGATATATATTTTGCTCCAATGGAAGTCTTCTGTTTGCTTCATTAAGGAACCTTTGTATGTGAAAAGTTGTTCACGTTTAAGTTGTACTTCTATTTACCTTGGATTTAGTATGAAGGTGGGCGATATTGAATAGTTTACCAACAGAAATTGTAAGGATGAACACGTCGTCTACACCGACCCTGAAGGAAACTTAAAGAAGAATCTAGAAGAAAATAGAGCAGACCGTTTGATTCTTGTATATAATTTTGTTGAAAATCTACTACAGACTGGGAATGCATTAGAGATCGAGTCATTAAACATTTTTGTGTTGTGTATGTTACGTGAAAGACTGCATTTTCAGATACCAGAGCTAAATGTACTTGAGTCATATTTTTTTTTTCAAAATCAATTACAATTTAAATCTTAGCTTATCCGGTTTAACCAAGTATAAGGCATAAATGTGAACACATTAAAAAGTGCATGATCTATTAATTAAACAAGACTTAATAAATATATTTAAATTTTATGGACGAAAAAAAAAATTCAATTTGATTACCTCAAAATCTGTAGTTTGTGGCTTAATTACTTTTAACAGCATTGCCTTCGTATGATTGTAAGCAGTCATGATGATGACAACTGAGTACTTTTATAGCGCTTGTGTATATGCCATATTACCATGGGGAAAAACGATTCTTTGCAAGATTTTGAACAAGCCACTGTTACTACTAACTGTGACGACTAAATTTGAGTGTCGCTTTTACGCACTGGCTTCTAATATGAGAAATTAATCTCCTTTTTTAATTTTAATTGGCTCGTTGTAAGCAGTTCCTAACTGAGGACGATACCATAGAGTCAACAATATTAAAGATACGATACCCAAAACAGTTTCTAGCTACAATTAATAAGATTTTTAAGCCTTAAGATAATTACAAAAGAAAAGAAAATATAATTCCAATCATAAACATACATTATGGTAGATCTTGTACCGGTACACAGATAACACAGTTAGAATGGTACACAGATAACACAGTTAGAATAATGTGCCGATGAATAATGATGAAATGCGAAATAAACACATATAAGTATGAGCACACAAATACACAAGGAACAATACACGCCTCGTAAAGGTAATAATTGAATATCTGCATCTTCGTCCGTGCCTGTCAATCCCTTATATAGGTCGCCTAAGCCCTGCCTTCCAGAAAAAGACTTATGACGTTTTGTTTGCATTTCTCGGGATATCATGCACATTCGAGAAAATACCAGGAAGACTGTCTAACATGTTTAATTGGTAAACACGGTTGGAAACAAGATACATCAAACGAAAAGGCCACCCCCCCCCACAGCAACGCTTACGTCTGCTATGGATCTAATTTGGGTCAAGCAGAACTTCAAGCACGGGGAACGTATGCCACATAACAGTAACAAAGTATTAAGCGCATTTTTTCCAAACATATATTATGTATGATCTCATGCCTATTAATTGCATTATTTCATACTTATGAAATGTATTATTTCATGCCTAATAAATATTATTATCTCAAAAACCTATAATCTATTATTTTGAACATATTAATCTATCATTTATGATTTTATGTACTTAAATGTATGAGTTTACAGGCATTGCTGTGTTGGAAGTTATTGTGTCTGACATTCCTGGGTTATGATGGACAGATCCCTAAAAGAAACTCTTGCAGACTAGAAAAATTAACATGCTATGATAAGTATTGTATTTTAACAATACATTTTTATAAATTCGTCCACTTCCTGTAACTGTGTTTATAAGAAATCAAACTTCGGTAAATAACAATGGCCATCCCTTAAGTTATTAATTTGTCTTTATTTCTTCTCCTATTTTTATCTCTCCTGACAGCTAAGAATGGCTCTAAAGCAAAATTTTGTTGTCTTTTTGTCCTGGTTCTTAATTCAAGCTTACACTTACCTTGTTCTACTATTTCCCTATTTTTTAAGAAGGTTTTTTACAAATACTTTTTTTTTCAAGGGAAACAAATAACTTCACATTTTAAATGGTTTGTGTGGACCTTTAAGGATTTTTATGATATACTTGTTTGTGCTATTGTTACGCATATTTTATAATGAATATTTTAAGCAAATACTTGTTCTTAAATACTTGAAATTTGTTAATAGTATTTTTGTTTATCTTTTGTTTTATGAATATAAAAGCTTTAAATTTACAACAAAAAAATAGGTAGATATATTATAAAATATGCTTAACAACTAGCTCCATGTTTGTTGTATGGTTGATTGATGAAAGTGGAATATTATATCTTATTATGAGTATATATTAGTTCCCGCCAAATCGGTCCAAACTTCTATGAATATCATAGACAATATAAACATATATAAATTATTTAATGCATCCCATACTAAATTATGCATTTTATATGCATCCTTCCAACCTCGCCTAACAATAGAGCACCTATTTACACAGTACTACTTTTTCGGACACACTTCCCTGGCCGGGGGAGGGCAATACCAGTTTCCAAAGGCGTAGCTCAGTGGCTGCAGATGGGCATATATCCCGGTACGCAAGCCTAGCTGGGGGGAAGGAGAAAGTTGCGCTTTAATAACATTATATTGTTGGCTAATTGGTTTCATAGATACGCCCTTGCTAGTGGCCTCGAAATAGGGCGATTAATTCAAAATTACGAGATGTAAATTTTATTATACTTGAATTAAATATTTCTATTATACTTCTTGAACATTTCTAGTACATTTTTTAAGTTATTGTAGGAGGCATTATCGCACCCAGATTCAAACACAAATTAAATAGACTTCGTATGTGGCTTGCCCCAGGGTAATCATTGGGCTGAAATTTATAATCAATCCCATACTGTAAGAATCAGGGAAGGGGTGCAGAATTTTTTAAGGTGTTATAGACAGTCGGACAAACTCAAAATGCAAGGGTGCATTGCTATGATATAACCTATTACATCACACACACACCATTGCTTTAGCTACACACATTGCTGGGGCGTTCAAATTTGAAAGCATACCTCACGCTCCCACTCCAAGACAACTTATTTATAGGAATATTTTTTTTTTTTTAAATTTGAAAACGGAACTCAGTGCGACATTAAGTTGGGCAGTTAATTGAAGATACCAATGAGACACGGGAAGTATTAGCTAAACGAGCAAGGCAGGAAAACAGCCGGAAACAAGTCGCAAAATGGTATCAATGACGACAAGGATTCAACCGATAAAGGATTATTGCAGATTTTGTATTGGCTGTCAAATTTTGTAATCCATTACAATTATTACTTTAGTTATTTCTCTGGTGGGCATCGATAATCTATGTTTATTGAAAAGAACAAAGCAATTGTTGTGTCAGGGGAGTAGATCTATGTTTCTTGAAACGAACAAAACAATTGCTAGGTCAGGGGAGTAGATCTATGTTTATTGAAACAAACAAAGCAAATGCTATGTCTGGGAAGTAGATCTATGTTTATTGAAACAAACAAAGCAAATGTTAGGTCTGGGAAGTAGATCTATGTTTATTGAAACAAACAAAGCAAATGCTAGGTCTGGGAAGTAGATCTATGTTTATTAAAACAAACAAAGCATTCGCTACGCCCGGGGAGTAGACAGATTTTGTCACTACCGTTACAACCCTCATACACAAAGCAATAGGATACAAAGAATAGATAGCATGCAAGATAGATTTCTATTACATGTACTGGACTCAAAATGTCATTCACAAAAGTCATAAGACACAAAGAATATATATTATGCAAGATACATTTCTATTACAAGCACTTGACTGAATATGTCATACACAAAGGCCATATGCCACAAATAATATATCTCATGTAAGATAGATTTCTATTACAAGCAGTATATTGAATTCGTCACACACATAAGCCATAGGACACAAAGAATAGATACCATGCAAGATAGATGTCAAATATTCTAGTGGTGGAATATGTGGCTCGTTGTCCAGGTGTATGGTTCTCGCTTCTGTTTACATGTCGTGTAAGGGTTGTCACACAACAGATTAGGTTGACTCAACAAACAATGAGCTTCAAGGTACATAAGTCATTTATTGATGACAGCATTATAACAGCAATGCATTTCCCAGTTAGGTGAACATGAATCCAAAAGGGTATGACAATATTTCAATCAACAAAACCTATCTTAACAAATCCACTTTCTCAAACAATGTCTTGCTGTCGTGAGTCTTATCTTTCTTCTAACAACAAGATCTAAGTTCATCGGCTCACTGTGAACATATTACTGCGTCTCTCAACACTCTAACCTCTGTGAACGTACTCTCCATCCACTAAAAAAGTTGTCTCCCCTTTTATACCCCAAAATCTCATGCCTCGTTCACTCAACTATCATTCACCCGTGACATAAAAATAGTTCACCATCCGCATTCATCCTCAATTCAACACACACACACTACCTCATGATTCAATGACCTTGACACAGTAATAACCTATACATATATTAGCCATCGATTATTTTGAATACATGTTAATAAATGCATTCCAGTTAATATTCATCTGATATTAAGCCGACATTTCAACATTGTACATGTACACACGGATTTGTTCTCTTCATCTGATGATCAGCCGACATTTCAATATTGTACATGTACACACGGATATGTTCCCGGAAATAATTGAAGTATTGTAAAACTAAGCATTAACACAACCCCGCTTTTAACGCCATCCGACTTTATGGACCCCGATCATCGCGTTATAATGGGGTTCGACTGTATAAGACATGATAGCTCACTCTCTTGTGTTATATTCTAGTTAGATAGCGATGGTGAAGAATATTTAATGTGAAATATACTACTCTCAAAATAGCGAAAATGAAGCTTTTTTGTTACAAAAAAAGAGAGAGATAAAAAATATGTTTAACTATTTTGTTGCAAATTTTTTGTTTAAAATAAAACAATAAGTACGTTTGCTAAATATTATAAAAAATGTAAATGTGTTACAACAATCTTTAAAGATATCTACTAAAACATGTTGTGATAGAAAGCGATTGTTTCCCTTGAAAAAACATTTATTAGCTTTAAACATTCTTCTAAATGAAATGAACAATAGAAAACATAATAGAAAGTCATCTCACCATAATGTTTTAGTGTTCCCAAGTGAACAAAAAAACAATACAATAGCAATCTCACGATAATGTTTTAATGTGCTCAAGTAAACACAACAATAATACATAACAATCGCTATCTCATCATCTGTATACTTAAGTTATTATTATATCATTTTGAATGAGTTATAAATATATGTATATATAGCCATATTATGTAACTGTAATTTACACTATATGTTATGTAAATATATTGTTTCTGTACACAATATAATTGTTTTAGTTTTGGTAAAATTTATTTTTTTTTAAATATTTTTTGTGAATATAATAAAATATACTTTGTTAAATCATTATTTAAAAACAAAAGAAATGAATAACAAAATATTACAGTGAAAAAAAATAGATTGAAATGACTGTTTAAATATTAATTAAATACTGATTAATGTTTCTGTTATTCCAATTCATTGTTCAGTTTTTATAATTTTTTAAAGAACAAAAAAGGAGATTCCTTTTTCTAGGGAAACAATACATTTTCTATTTAAAAAAAAAAACAAAAACTTATGACTTAACATTGAGTGTAATATGTCAGACGTTAATTTTATTTTTGTTATGAATGTGTAATTTTTTAAAATATTTAAATAAGCAATAAATAATTTAGTCCTTAAAATAAATAAAAATTAATTTAACTTTTACATCATAAGTTCTTTTTACTAAACTACAACATTTCAAATTTAAGTGAAATTTATTAAAAACAAAGTATGCTTAACCATCGTCGATTAGTTTGTAGACCAGGAGATTGAACTTTTTCAAGTGGTAGTCCACATGATATCGATCCTTACCGTTAAGGATACCATGGCAATAAACAGCAAGGAAGGCCAACAATTTCAACTAACACGCATGAAACATTAGTCCTTCATTTTTCATAATTAATTGTTTAGAGTAATCACCAGGAAAAAAAGTTAGATTAATTTATATATAAAAACACTACCGACAATGTCTTGAATTCGATCCCGACACTGTCTACTCTCACCATCAAAACCAAAACATGTATACACAATAATGTGCATATTTATTATTATTTTTTATGTTTAACTAGTGTCCGTCACACCCTGGCGATGATCCACAAGGTCTGAGATTATTCTTCTCGAAGTATGAATTTCAACGGCAAATCGCCCCTCCCATCGCCGCTGGACAGCCCTGTGGATGATACAGCTTGGCACCTTTGGCGTCAAAAGTGTTGTGGGAATGTTTCAATCTACCAATGTAATCTACCTACGAGAGTTTCCATTCTTTTGGGTGAGTTTTTGGTTAAATGGGGTGCTTGTTAAATGAGTAACTGGTTAAATCTGGTGCTTGTTAAATGAGTAGCTGGTTAAATGAGTAGCTGGTTAAATGGGGTGCTGGTTAAATGAGTAGCTGGTTAAATCGGGTGCTGGTTAAATGAGTAGCTGGTTAAATGGGGTGCTGGTTATCGAGTAGCTGGTTAAATGGGGTGCTGGTTAAATGAGTAGCTGGTTAAATGGGGGGCTGGTTAAATGAGTAGATGTTATATCGGATGCTGGTTAAATGAGTAGCTGCTTAAATCGGGTGATGTTTACATGAGTAGCTGGTTAAATTGTGTGCTGGTTAAATGAGTAGCTGGTTAAATGAGCTGCTGGTTAAATGAGTAGCTGGTTAAATAAGCTTCTGGTTAAATGAGTAGCTGGTTAAATGAGTAGCTTGTTACATGAGTAGCTGGTTAAATGAGCTGCTGGTTAGTTGAGTTGCTGTTTGGATGGGGTGCTTTTTTAATGAATTTCTTGTAAAAAAAATTTCTGTTTAGATAACGTGCTGTTTAGACGGTGAGCTGGTTAGATGAGTTGCTGGTTAGTTGAGTTGCTGGTTAAATGGGTTGCTTTTTGCATGGGGTGCTGGTTAGATTGGTTGCTGGTTATATTCTGAAAAAAATACCCCGAATCACATTTTTGCGCATCAACTAGTTTGGCGCCATGGGTACAGTTTTCTCACTCTCTCCTTTTGTTGAAGACATTATAAGATTCACTTTCAACTCAGGAGTATTGATAACTATTCTAAGTTGATTCAATCAAAATAACTATCCTCTAGTATTTTACAATGTTAACCTAAACATAGTTAGAAGTGATCACCTAACTATGTTTGCTAATAAATAATGTAGACATTGTTTTATTAATGTGGTTCAGTGATCAGAAAACTCATCAGTCAAAAATGAAAAAAAAATCAGCTTCAGGACGATAACATATCTTTTTAGAGCCACAATTGTTTTCAATAACTTTTTTAAAAAACATGATTTTTGAATCAAAACCGATTTGAGTCCGACTGGCCTAGTTGCAATCATCTCGATAAAGTGTCGTTTGCGGCTTGCGAGCCGTGATTTGTTAAATAAGTGCCATTAACTAGTGTATAGGTGTTTGTGTCTGTAAAACATAACTTAACTGAAAGATATGTCAGGGTTACAGTCAAGCTATATGATCGTAGCCAATATATATGATGTTTATGTGTTTGAAGTGCTGTTCAATGATCCTATGGTGCCTTTGGTTACAGAAAATAGTCTGTATCTTTATTCTGCACCTTCTAGTTTGACGTAATAGTATTATCATATCAGTCAAAGTTGGACGAAAACAAGAGCCTCATGACAGAAGCGTGAGATAATGTTGAGCCAGGGGCCAAGTAGCGGACACCATTAGAACAAGTAGATACATGAGGCAAGTGGAAGACACCATTAAAACATAAAGAGACATGAAAAAATTGACAGACAGCATAATAACATGTTGAGACATGAGCCAAGTGCCAGAATACATAATAATAATTTTGAGACATGAGCCAAGTGGTAGACCTCATGAGAATATGTAGAGACATGAGCCAAGAGCCAGAATACATAATAATAATTTTGAGACATGAGCCAAGTGGTAGACATGAGAATATGTAGAGACATGAGCTAAATGACAGACATTATGAGAACATGTAGAGACGAGTAACATGGTGACAGCATGAGAACTTATTGAGACACAAGGCTAATGGCAGGAAGCATGATTAAATGTACAGACATAAGTCAAGTGGCAGATAAAATAAGAACATGTTGAGACAAGAGGCAAATGGCAGGAAGCATGATTAAATGTACAGACATAAGTGAAATGGCAGGAAGCATAATTAAATGTACAGACATAAGTCAAGTGGCAGATACAATGAGAACATGTTGACATCATTAGAACATATTGAGGCATGAACCAATTGGCAACAGCATGATAACATGTTGAGACATGAGCCCAGTGACAGACTGCATGATAACATGTTGAGACATGAGCCCTGTGACAGACAACATGAAACATGTTGAGACATGAGCCCTGTGGAAGACAGCATAAGAACATGTTGAGACAAGAGCCCTGTGACAGACAGCATGAGAACATGTTGAGACATGAGCTCGGTGACAGACATCATGAGAACATGTTGAGACATGAGCCAAATAGCAGACAACATGAGAACATTTTGAGACATGAGGCAAAAGGCAGAAATCATGCTAACTTGTTTAGCGACAAGGCAAATGGCAGACATCGTAGAACATATTGAGACACAGGTATAGTAATTGGAAGTGTAAAATATGTTAAAAAGTTACATCTACATTAAGATATAAGAAAAATAATTTAAATCAATGAACAAAATTAACATTTTGCTGTGAATTAAGATTGTAAGCACGTTTTTTTTTAAAATTTAAAACAAAAATTAAAATTAACAACATATATAGGAAATGTTCATCTTTACAATAATGTCTATGTTCATTGAAATAAAGTGATTTCTTTATACATCGCAATACACGTTTTGTCACTGTAAAATCATTATCCTTGTTTTCGAAAAGAATTGAGAAAAAATTGTATATGATCACAAATGCCTACTTCAGACAAATGGCCAATATTTTGTTTAAATATCCAATACCAAAGTGTCTGACTGTTTATTTAAGAATTGAAGGCTTAGAGTGGTTAGTGAAATCGGAGTTCATCCATTTAAAAGACGAGAAAAAACACTTCTCTAAGCTGGCCGTGATTTGGACAAGTGTTGTTAATGACGGTGTTGTTGACCCTGAATTCAAGGTCGTCCCTGTGTTTGGCTGGAAGCCAATTGGGTTACATGAAATAAAGTGTTTAGTGTTTCACTTGACATGTAGTGGTCAGTGTCTCAGTTGATAAAAAGTGGTCAGTGTCTCAGGTGACATGAACTTGTCATAGTTTCAGTTGATATAAAGTAGTCAGTGTCTCAGTTGACATGAAGTGGTCGGTGTATCAGGTGACATTAGATGATCAGTGTCTCAGTTGATATGAATTGGTCAGTGTCTCAGTTGACATGAAGTTTTCAGTGTTACAGTTGATATAAAGTGGTCAGTGCCTCAGGTGAAATAAAGTACTCAGTGTTTCAGGTGACATGAAGTGATCAGTGTCTCAGTTGACATGAAGTGGTCAGTGCCTCAGTTGACAAGAAGTGGTCAGTGCCTCAGTTGACATGAAGTGGTCAGTGCCTCAGATGATATGAAGTGGTCAGTGTCTCAGTTGACATGAAGTGGTCAGTGTCTTAGGTGACATAAAGTGGTAAAGTGTCTAAAAAAGAATTCAGACACCTGGTAGTTGCCCAGATAGACAATCAAGCAAAAGTTAATTACGTATTGCCTATCAGGTCCCTTCCAAATACCATTTAAAATTATTATGTAATAAAGGAATGAAATCGATTAAGTATATTGATTTTAGCGTGAAGCGACGAAAATAAGAAACGTGGATAATGGATAAAGTGATTGAATTAATTTTCATGACATAATGTGTATGAGTTTAAGGTTTTGATGAATCCTGTCAATGACGTATGAAAGTTAATGGTAATAATGGATGAAAAGAGCTGTCAATAATAGATGTATGGGGTTGTCAAAAATGGTTAGGTAAATGTCAATAATGGATGTAGGGAGCTGTCAAAGTGGATTTTAAAATGGATGTTGTGGCTTTCAAAAATTGATATCAGAATCAGTAAGTATTGGATGCAGGGGCTCTAATAATGATATATATAGGTCTGATATTAAATATTTATATACCCGCGTTGTTTCAATGATGAATTTTGTGTGAATGATATAAATACTTTTTATATGCCAACATTTGTCAATGGTGAACATTGCTGCTCTGATTTGAAATATTTATAGACCAGCGTTGTGCCAATTAGGAGAAAAAAAAAAAAAAAAATTTCAAATGAATGCATTAATTTAAATACGTCATCAAGAAAGTTCCAAAGATTTGATCGCAAAAAAGGTAGTCAACATTTAGTAAAAGAAATGGCAAACATTGCTGCTCTGATTTGAAATATTTATAGACCAGCGTTGTGCCAATTAGGAAAAAAAAAAAAAAAAAAAAATTTCAAATGAATGCATTAATTTAAATACGTCATCAAGTATGTTCCAAAGATTTGATCGCAAGAAAGGTAGTCAACATTTAGTCATAGAAATGGCAGCATGTCATATTTCTATCATCTATTATGTAAAGATCACTGTGACTATGTTTGTTGGGTTATTTGTCAATGGGTCCATTGGTCACAAGAAAAAACAACCAATAGATCACAACCAAATTTAACATGGTAATTCCTCCTTGCCTATAGCGTATCCGTGGAAAGTTTAGTCATAATCAAATTATCTCCACAACTAAAATTTAAACATCGTTAAATGTAGAGGGCAGAGAGTAGAATAAATGGAATTGTTTAATTGTAAGTGATTTGGAAGAACGTTTATTTTAAGTGAATATTTGTGTACGCATTTTTAGTACGTCTTAATCAGCATGGCGTACGTTCAAATAACTTTGAAGGGATGTGCATTATGGTTAGAGGTGTCTATCAAGGATTAAATGACGTCATTATCCACTAGACCGTGTTCCATTGGGTTTGAGTTTACCCTTAAGTTTTGTGTGTCTATGATGTTGTTTTTTTCCCTCATATCTCATTATAGTTTACATTTAAAATTAATGGAAATATGCAGATCAACATTTTTGAAAATGGGTTTAAAAAATCATAAAAGTCACATAGTTTCTCGAATACGCTGGACTATGTCTCTTACATTTTTTTACCCCTAATATTGGTACATTTTTTTTTCCTAAACTTGACTATTCCTCTAAATATTTATTTAGGGTAAAATAAATAAACCTTATTTTAAATTATCCTCACCTCTAGGCCCGACCCACCTAGGTCCAATCCACCTAGGCCCGTCACAGCAAGTTCCGACCCACCTAGGTCCGACCCACCTAGGCCCTTCCCACCTAGGCCTGACCAACCTAGGTCGGACCCACCTGTGCCCGACCCACCTTGGCCCGTTA
Organism: Lymnaea stagnalis; assembly: GCA_964033795.1. NCBI lineage: Eukaryota > Metazoa > Mollusca > Gastropoda > Lymnaeidae > Lymnaea > Lymnaea stagnalis. The sequence continues at coordinate 140,927 of CAXITT010000940.1, forward strand.
CTGCAAGCTCCGACCGACCTAGGTCCGACCCACATAGTACCGACCCACCTAGGCCCGACCCACCTAGGCCCGACCCACCTAGGGCCGGATATATCTAGCCCGAACCACCTTGGCCCGTCACAGTAAGTTCCTACCCAAATTGGCCAGCCCCCCCCCCCCCCCCCCCCCCCCCTTCTATTTTTTGTTTTTTTTTTTACCGTCACAGTAAGTTCCTACCCAAATTGGCCAGCCCCCCCCCCCCCTAGGCACTTTAGAGTTTTGGCACTTGTTTTTGAAAGGCTTAATATTGAAATCATAATTGTATAAATAGCAATTTTTAAAAAAAAATCATTCATTGCACATGTTATTTCTTAACGATTGATTTAAACACAATCAAAAAGAGTTTTAAAATTTTACAAAGATCAATTTGTTTAGGTTCCTATATTTATATGATTATATGACTTTCCTAAAATGTTATGTAATTATATATTATTTAAGGTTGTTTTTGTTTTGATAATTCGTGGACGTTTTCAATGAATGTTAAAGATTCTACAATGTATTTTACTTTTAAAAATCGAAATCTCTAAAAGAAGTTTTATGTCAAAATTGTTTCATCTTGACGTAACGTAGTAAACATCGGTTTGTAGTCAAAACAGGGAAAACAAAGGCTTTGTTGACATAACATGGTAAGCAAAGGCTCTGTTGGCATAACATTGTAAACATAGGCTCTGTTGGCATAACATGGTAAACAAAGGTTTTCTTGGCATAACGTAGTAAACAAAGGTTTTGTTGGCATAACATAGTTTAAATATAATTTTTGGCATAACGTGGTAAACATAGATTTCGATACTATAACGTGGTAAACATAGGGTTTGTATGCATTAAGTGGTAAACATATATTTTGTTGTCTTAGCGATTTAAACATATATTTGTTGTGAAACTATTTTTATTTCTAGGTACATGTGGATAAGTCTTGTATAAGTTTAATGTTTATTTATTAGTCTTCACACCACACAAAAAACCAATGTAAAGATAACCTTATTAGTCTTCACCACACAAGCAAACAATGTAAAGATAACCTTATTAGTCTTCACCACACAAACAAACAATGTAAGGATAACCTTTTTAGTCTTCACCAAACAAACAACCAATGTAAAGATAACCTTTTTAGTCTTCACCACACAAACAACCAATGTAAAGATAACCTTATTAGTCTTCACCACACAAACAAACAATGTAAGGATAACCTTTTTAGTCTTCACCAAACAAACAACCAATGTAAAGATAACCTTTTTAGTCTTCACCAAACAAACAACCAATGTAAAGATAACATTTTTAGTCTTCACCCCAGTCGGCCCAAAGTTGTCTGACTAGCGTTTAGGTTGCGCACATATATCTCTCAAACAAAATTAAATTTTGAATTATCAAATAAAACATATTAAAATATACTATAACCAAAAAGATGTGTTCAATAACAAACATCTCATAGCTTCAAGACTATTCTTATATAATATGAATGTTTAGATAAATTAATCTCAAATTGGGCAACAAGTGTCACATTTTAGAGTGGGCCCTTGAGATATTGAGGAGGAGAAAGACGATGAGTTTTGTTGAAATATTAAATCCTAGATGTAAACAAGAGAGAGGGGGTGGGGGCATTATCGGCATTAAATAAAGCAATCACGTTATACTGATGACAAAAATAATTCTTTAAAATAAAAAAAAATAATCAGAAACAATTAATAGAAGGACATATTTTATGTAACATGCTCACTTATCATGGACAGTATCTTGCATGTTTGCTTTGTGAACTTATCATTCATTTATTATGTTAAATCCCTATTGGAAGGGGTCGAATTAGAACGCAATCTCGTGTTTAAGAAATTGATTGCATACTGAGACTGTTAGGTTAAGCTTTTGAATCAAAAGTAAATGTATTGTATAAATGTTATCTCAATGTTTCCTTAAAACAACATAAGAAAGTGAGTACAAATATAATTTTGGTTTGGGGACAATTTTTTTTAAAAACTTTCATTGCAAATATTTTATATTAACAATTTTTTTTACATATTAAAATATGTCCCACATAATCTAAGATATATCTCTCTCTATATATAAATACATAAAAGCATAAATAATTATTTCCCTTTTAAACCCTTTTTGTTTGCATATCCTTTTCTACTGTTGTTTTTAATATGTAAGAAAATAAATTCAATAAAGTTAAATTATGCAACAGTAATAATCTACATTTGTGAGAACTCTGATTCATTCTATTTAGACATTTTTTTTTGGAAAAGAATGTTTAAAATAAAACGTTATTCGTTATTTATATTAAGATCGTTGGACAAGTTCAAACAGTGCTGTAAACGTACATAGTGAGTTGTGAGACAATGAATTCGATCGTTTTACTTTTTAATCTTTTAATACTTTAAATATATTTAAAATGAACATGTCCATTATATTGTTTTAATCTTAACTATCACATCGTTTAAATATTGTTTAGTATATATTGTGTACTGCCGTTAAGTACATGTTGTTTTCTTGAGTTTTAAAGACAGACACTTTGTGGTCAATTTGTTGTTTAGTTATCTTAGAACATCGTTACATCTTAAACAATGTGAAATAAGTTAGTTAAAAACTATAAGCATAATCATGTATTTACCCACCCGGTAGGCTGCTACATATATATTTAATTTAATTATAGAGACATATTGCACTCGTATTGATTTTCCAGTTAAGAAGATTTTTTACAAGAACAGTAAGAGTTAAAGAGATAAATAGACGCACTATATTGCAGGGGCGCAGCTAGTGTTGGTGACACCTCGCAATGTAAACTTGTGGTTTTATCCATTCAGTGGCAGAATCATAAGAACATATTAAGACACAACCACAGTGGCAGACATCATGAGAACATATTAAGACACAACCACAGTGGCAGACATCATGAGAACATATTAAGACACAAGCTAAGTGGCAGACATCATGAGAACAAGTAAAGACACAATCCAAGTGACCAACAGCATAAGAACATAATAAGACATGACCCAAATGGCAGTCATCGTAAGAACATATTAAGTAACAACCACACTGGCAGACATCATGAGAACATATTAAGAAACAACCACAGTGGCAGACATCATGAGAACATATTAAGAAACAACCACAGTGGCAGACATCATGAGAACAAATTAAGATACAACAAAATGGCAGACAGGATGAGAACATGTTAAGATAAAACCCTAGTTGTTGACATGATACAAACATGATGCATGAAACTAAGCTCTTGCAACAGAAACAAAATACGGAATGCACTATCTTTTCAGGAATCAATGTTCCCTTGTGAGTAATACAGCTAAGACTGTCATTCAAGGATCTGCCTATTAAGCCATTTGATGAGGTGTACATAGGAAGTGTTTCTTTAAATCATCTTTCCGGGACGGCACTGCCCCCCCCCTCCCCCGGTGAAAGTCAAGTTACGGTGCAACATGTGTATAACAATATAAGGAAAAAAAATATATATATTATTTTGTATAATGACAAAAGTGATATTTTTAACAGTTTCAAAAAGCATTGTAATTGGTTCTTTAACTGAAAACAATTAGTTCAGTTTTTTGATTAACCGAAAATTATATTGCCATAGTTTTCGGTCATAATTATTATACTGGCCACTCCATTGTTATTTTTTTTATGATTTTCTCATGTATCGCAATTTTTATTAATAACAGTTAGTCAAGTATCAAAGACAAGCAAACTGTTTTCAATTTAAAGTTTATAGTAATAGCAGGACTTTTACTGTAGGAATATTTGTTAACAATAACTTGTAGAATCACATCCGTCTTTTATTTCTATTTCAGATTAAACAATACATACAAATAATGCCGGTTAAATCAATTATTGTTCAATCGAACATGTTTTTGTTGTCTTAAAAGTGCTACATTTGCAACCAAGTTTCCTGTACAACAGATTAATAAAAAAAAAATGATTTGCCTTTTATTAGTATTGTTCACTTGCCAAATACTTTTCCTTTCTAACATCATAATAATAAACAAACTTACCCATTAATTTGCACCCATTTTTATATGCAATGATTTCATTATTGAGGAGAATCCATTAGAGAGCTATAACAAAACTTTTGAGAACTAGAACATTATTACTAATTCGTCAGTTTATAACGGTTAATATATGTGGATTTAGTTAAAAATATAATGAAGTATAACAAAAAGGAAATAGTAAATTAATATAAAGAAAGTTTCAGTAGTTTAAAATCCCCCCCCCCCTTTTAAAAAAATGTCAATCTACTTAATATTGCGAACTGTATACTTGATTTACATATGATTTCCCTTTAATAAAATTACACATTGTCACACACAAGAAAGCTAGGAACATAAAACAAACTAAACTGCCTTTTTTGAAGAACTATTTGAAGAGAGATGTTTTTGTAAAACTAAATAAATGTTGGATGATACATCCCACCCTCATCATCATAGATACTTAGGATCGGGCCGTTCAGGACGAATTATTTCCACCAGGGTGAGGACTGACAGATAGAAATAAGACTTCTTTTATTCGAATTTACCGGCATGCTTCCTCTGAAGTGACACATCTGGATGAGAACTAATAAGTCACACTTTTGCTAAGAGAACTCACGGAAATACTGTTTGAAATAATGTATTATAAATGTCTTATATTCAAATTGTTTTATTTGGTGCTGAAAATGTATAACGCAATTAAAAAAATAAATTACATTTATTTTGCTCAATAAAGGAATCTTAATTTATCTTATATTTAATGTCTTGCAAACAACGCATCTCCTCTTGAAATAGTTACGCCATTCGTATAGCATTGATGAACATGAATAAATTTAAAATCTTTAAAATGTAAAAGCATTTCTTATTAACAGTTGTTTTGTTAGTTTGACTAGAAAAAATTAGAAAATATTTTTTTTAAATGCATTTATTGTATGAAAGCTGCTTGTATACATTTGTGTTCAGTATAAGACATACTATTTGCTGTGCTTTGGGTAATGGACTCCTTTTTACTTTAAATTTATTTTGTGGAAAGTCATTTATTCATTAAAAAGCGCCCCCCCCCCCCCAAAAAAAAAAAAAAAATAAAAAAAAAAAAAAAAATAAAAAAAAAGTNAAAATGTCCTCATCACATCTAAAAACTACTAGCATATCCCAGACATCCAGCAGTCGTAGAGGTTACACGGTTCATGTGATGGTTCAAATGTTAAGTGACACCTACATTGTATAAACTATGATGTATTCCGTTGCTCTGATATTAAGTGTAGAATGCGGGAAAACTCAATTTATATATTTGATACAATGCATTATGTACTTTATGGAACAAGTTTCAACAACAAATCTTTTCTTTTCATTTAATCGAAAACTATGAAAAACGTCTTTTCATTTCACTTAAGTAATTAAGGGAGAATTGCACTTTTAACACACGACCTCTTCATGGTTCTTAAATTATTAAGCATACATTGAATAAAACAATTAGTGTATATGAATAATTACATTTAACTTGTATAAAATAAAACATTTAAGACGCATTAAATAACACATTTAAAAATGAATGTAATAATATATGTGTTATCCATACAATAAAACATTCAAATGTGAATGAAATAATACATGTATACCTTGATAAGTCGGAGTGGCTTTACCTGTATGTTGCATTGTATCAGTAGTTCCTCATGATGACTCATAATCAAACTATCAATTCACAACAACAACAAAAAACATTTATATCACAGTAACCTTCAATGATGCGGTCTCTAAGGTATTCCCAGTCAGCAGCGGAGTAAAACAAGGTTGTTTATTTTCGACAAAGCTCTTCCCTTATTTCTTCTAGATGTTTCTTCAATTTCACTTTAAGTAGTGAGCAGACGGAGTATACATCCAGACCTGATCTGATGGTAGGCTGTTCAATATAACCCTGAGCAGACGGAGTATACATCCAGACCTGATCTGATGGTAGGCTGTTCAATATCGCCAACCTTCATGAAAAGACTAGGGTAAAAAGAAGTACTCATTGCTCAACTACTGTTCACTGGCAATGACGTCTTCACAAAGCACACAGTTAAATATTTTCAGCGCCTAGGTAATCGTCTATAAATCGTTTGTAAAGAGTATGGACTTACTACATATACAATATGGTAATGACAAAAAAAGCACCACCCCTTCCAAACATATAGACGGTCATAATCTGTCGGTTGTTGAGAATTTCACATACCTTGTTTCCAAAATCTCTAATTTACTCACCGTTGACAAAGACGTGATCATTAGGATCACAAAAGCAGAATCAACAACAGTCAAAGACGGTTAATTCGACCTTGGTAAACTCGCAAACTCTGTTATTTCGACGTTTTGGAAGTGGAACCAACGAATTCTCTCTTTGTTTTGTCTAAGAATATTTCCTTCAATTATTTGGATCATCGGTTATCTTGACGCCTTTTGTCAAACGTAGTGGCCGTCTACATAACTGGGTTCAAATGTATAATTGTATAAGTAGGAGTGGAATAATTTTTAGCTAAGTGTAAATTAGACATGTTTGCTTAATACGCTGCTATATGGCTGTGAAGTGTTGAAGAACTAATGCCAGTCATGAGCGGAAACTCAAAAGCCTCTTTTAAAGATGTGTGCTTTGCATTTTACCCATTCGATGGTAGTGCAATGTATCTAACATAGGTTTTGGCATGTGCAAAATGTGTTGCATATTGTCCGCTCTTAGCAAGAGGCACCTTTGCTGTTTATGCAATCGAAGAAGAAGGGAGGAAGGCTGTATTCCAAGGGATCTTATGAATGAAGAGATGACGAGACTGACCTTATTGGACGGCTGCGACTTAGGGACGTGTACAAAACGAGCATAAGGGAGATCAACATAGACGGCAGAAAATGGGATATCATCACTGATCAATATATATTTTGAAGTCCGATGGATATTTCAATTGTAGAGTTAGGAAAGATCTGGTTGAAACATCTCATTAAGTCTTTGTCAACAAGCATCATTGATTTAAATAACTGCAGTCTGATAATAAATGAAAATTGCTTTATATCTGGCAATGTAGTAATGGGGTACATAAAAGTCACAAAAACCCTGACATACAACCCTGAATAAGACACTGACGTATTCCATTGATACAAAATAAATTATTTCATAATTGAAAAGTTGGGAGAGGGGGCGTTAAAGATAAATTTAATCACAGGTTATCAACACTCCAGCTACGTCTATGTCAACAAACAGTTTGATCACAGGTTATCAACACTCCAGCTATGTCTATGCCAACAAACAGTTTGATCACAGGTTATCAACACTCCAGCTATGTCTATGCCAACAAACAGTTTGATCACAGGTGAATCAACACTCCAGCTATGTCTATGCCAACAAACAGTTTGATCACAGGTTATCAACACTCCAGCTATGTCTATGCCAACAAACAGTTTGATCACAGGTTATCAACACTCCAGCTATGTCTATGTCAACAAACTGTTTGATAACAGGTTATCAACACTCCAGCTATGTCTATGTCAACAAACTGTTTGATCACAGGTTGTCAACACTCCAGCTATGTCTATGTCAACAAACAGTTTGATCACAGGTTGTCAACACTCCAGCTATGTCTATGTCAACAAACTGTTTGATAACAGGTTATCAACACTCCAGCTATGTCTATGCCAACAAACTGTTTGATCACAGGTTGTCAACACTCCAGCTATGTCTATATCAACAAACTGTTTGATCACAGGTTATCAACACTCCAGCTATGTCTATGCCAACAAACTGTTTGATCACAGGTTATCAACACTCCAGCTATGTCTATGTCAACAAACTGTTTGATCACAGGTTGTCAACACTCCAGCTATGTCTATGTCAACAAACTGTTTGATCACAGGTTATCAACACTCCAGCTATGTCTATGCCAACAAACTGTTTGATCACAGGTTATCAACACTCCAGCTATGTCTATGTCAACAAACTGTTTGATCACAGGTTATCAACACTCCAGCTATGTCTATGCCAACAAACTGTTTGATCACAGGTTATCAACACTCCAGCTATGTCTATGTCAACAAACTGTTTGATCACAGGTTATCAACACTCCAGCTATGTCTATGTCAACAAACTGTTTGATCACAGGTTATCAA
>CAXITT010000940.1:168633-183901 GCA_964033795.1 Lymnaea stagnalis
GGGAGAGATTCGTGGACGGTCGTTCTGTTGTAACAGACGTAGTATTACTAGCCGTAGTCAGAGATAGAATTAGGAATAGATAGCGAAGTGTTAACAGTTAGAAAGGAGACATTACAATCTTATTATAGTGATCAATACATCTTTTACTTATAACTGTTAATGAGGAGTTGGTTATTCATTCATTCGTGTTCTGTGTTCTCTTGGTCGTACTTCTCAACGCCTGGATTAGTGAACCATCACAGAGAGGAACGGCCCAGTACTATTCATAACACCACCAAAACCACGTGGTACATGACCATAAGTACGGCGATTACCTCATAATACCATCCCATCTGTGACACATACTTGGGGACATCTCTTCCTTTCTCTAACCTAACAGGAACTAAATTCATTCCCTTTATTATTATTGCCATGAAATCTTTATAGTCCATAGAAAACGTGTGATATCTCCAAAATACAAGTAGAAATCTGAGCATATACATGCATTTATGTTTGCACAATTCTATACATTATTGGAGAGCCAATAAGAAAATGCAAGTTAAAATAAATTTTTGGTCCCCTTGAGTTCAGAGCCAAACACATGGATCCTGCAACCGTTACATATTCAGAGGGCCTAGGCTATTCAAAATTCAATGTTAGAGAGGGGGGGGGGTACCAAAAAGTATCAGAGAGCCTGAAAATGGCAAGCTGCTCTGCTTGACTTGCTTTCTTATACACATATTTTTTATTAATGTGCAATTTTAATGATTTTATAAAAGTATTTTTTGGAGTTACTTACCTTATCAATAATTGATTTTGCAACAACAACAAAAAAAAACAAAAAAACAAACAAAAAAACCTATTCCCAATTAAAAAACGTGTTGGACTGCGATAAAGTTTTAAAATAGATTCATTGGACACGAACAATGCGTGTCAATATAACAATATATTTTTAGCTTTAATAAAAGTAATTTTACATAATACAAAAGTTTACGTTTCGGTACTTGCCATAATCAGTACGACAACAAAACAACTAAACAAGTATACATTAAATTTGCATAATACATATATGCATATATCGTACCTAAAAATGAGAAGAAATAGAAGTGGGCGGAAGAAAAAACAATAATAAAATTAAAATGTCTGCTTATGATCAGAAGTGGCCAATTTTTTACCCAGTACGGCATTGGTGGTCAAAGTATTAAAGCGTTCAATAAGATTAGCTTTCAATATACGGCCAATCTAATAACTTTCAACTGATTACTTATTTATTTTGTGACAATTTAATATATTAAAAAAAATTAAATAAATAAATGGATGTTTTATTTTCTTCATTTTCCCGGAGGGCACTTCATTTGCACCTTGGGAAAGTGCCCAAATATTGGAAAGGTGGCTGAAAGGTACACGAGTAGAACAAATAACATTGGATTATAAAACATAGTTGTTGTTTTTTTTTATTTTTTATATTAACTGTGTATACATTCCTTAATTTCCCTTAATCTTGGTTTTTGAAAATCAAACTTCCGAAAATAACAATGACGATCATTTTAACTACTAACTTGTCTCTATTTCTTGACCTATATATGTTCAATGAAGTTCGTTTCATTACCTCCAGGGATCCTTACTGTTTTAATACCCTCCTCCCCTCTAATTCTCTCCAACAAGGATTCAAAGGATATGATATAAAGGTATGCAGATAGGGGACACCCTTGTCTAACTGATCTGTCAATAATATGCAAGTTTGGATGTTTTTGTCATTTGAATATTGAATAAGGTATATAATGAAATGATTGTGGTTCTGTGTGTCCCTACTTTTGATACTGCATTGTTGGTTTAAATGTATTAAAGTATTTAAATGTGGTTTTAATTTATTTGCTAGAGTTTTTGTAAGAATTTTATAGTCTGTGTTAAGTAAAGATATGGGTCTGTAATTTTTAAGTTGTGTTCGGTCTGTATCTTTTTTTGGTAAAAGCGTTACGTATGACGTATTCATTGAATGTGGTAACTCATTGTTGATGTAAGCTTCTTCTAGTGTGGCATGTAAAATTGGTTCAAGTGCTGTGAAAAAGAAAAGGTAGAATTCTGTTGTAAGGCCATCTGGCCCTGGTGTTTTATTTTTGTTCATGCTGGACAGGGATGTTTTAATGTCTACTAATGTAATAGTTTTGTCCATTTCTTGTGTTTGAATTTTATTTAGCTTTTGTGTAAATTGTGTGTACGAATCTTGTACATCTGATTCAATTTTCTCTGTTCCAAAAAGTTGTGTGTAGTATTTTTCAATAATGTAATAGTTTTGTCCATTTCTTGTGTTTGAATTTTATTTAGCTTTTGTGTAAATTGTGTGTACGAATCTTGTACATCTGATTCAATTTTCTCTGTTCCAAAAAGTTGTGTGTAGTATTTTTCAAATGTGCTTTCGATATTTGGCGTCTCAGTGTGTGTTTCCCCTTTTGTGTCAACGATCTGCCCTATCTGTCTACTTTTTGTATGTTTTGTTCTATTGTTAGAAAGATCTTTATAGGTGCCTCTTGGTTGTTAGTGAAAGTTAAACTCCTAACATGTGCCCCATTGTATTTTTTCTAGTTCTTCTTCAAATGCTTGTATTTGGGGGCTGAAAGGATTTGTTGCTTTCTCTGATGGTCTGAGTATTTCTAATTCTTTTTCTCTTTCTCTGATTTTTCTGTGTAAGCTTGTTGCAAAGTTTTGTGTGATATGTTTGATGGTGGATTTTAAAAGTTCCCAGTGTTGCCCTATGTCTTTTTTGGTAGTGTGCTATATTGTATTATTACGTTATTACTGAGATGTGTGTACTGATTATTTCTAAAAGTGAATTGTTAAATTACCAATGTGAGTTGTTTTTTTTATATATTTTTTTTTTCTTTATGGTTATTGTCCCTCTTTTTTGTGATCTGTAAAGTCTAGTGGTTCTGGAATTTGTTGTGCTTCATTTATTGTATCTACTGTTGGTATATAGAACCTATCAATTCTTGCCTTGATGTAGAAAGTATTGTATGTAAATGTTGTTTCTTTCCCTTCCCTGTTCAGTGTTCTGTAAGCGCCAAACTTGTTATATGTCTCTTTTATGTAATGTATTATTTCTGTACCTGTTTTTTCTTCTAAAATTTCCAATTATAACTTGATTTATCTTCAGAAGACGTGTCGTCGTCAGTGAAATCTGGAACGTCCCCAGGGAAAAATGTACATATGAAAACTTCCTTTCTCTCCCCGGGTTTTGCGCGTCAGAAGTTCGCTTTTTGGTTCCCCGTCTTGTAGGAGACGTTGTATTAGGAGAGGCTGCGAAGCCTCGGGCCGGGTTTCACGGTTGTGTTGGAGATTTTGTCAAAGACGGCGATGTTGTTCCCTTTGTCAATGCATTCGCATATGTGCGGCCCTGCTCGGCATTGTCGTCTTTCTTTACTGTTTTCTTTTTCCTGTGCTCAATTGTTTGCCATTCATTTCCTTCATTTGTTTCTCCTTCCACGGCTGCTTTGGTTGTACTTTTCTCTCCCTCGGTCACGATGTCTGCCACGGCATATCTTTTAAGGTTTTTTATTTCATGTTTCATAAGAAATTCATACATTATTTTTTTTTTAAATACATTTAATATTAGACAGTAAATTTAAGAAGTATATTATTTTTCGCTACTTCAAGTTAAATTGAGGATCCCTTTTGTTTATTGTATTGTTGTGTTACCTTGAGCCAACAAAACAAGGTAGTTTCCGAGAAATTGTAAGGTTGTCATGTTTCATTGGGCTCGTTAAAACAAGGCAGTGTCCGAAAAATTGTAAGGTCGTCATGTTTCATTGTGCACGTTAAAACAAGGTGGTGTCCGAGAAATTGTATTGTTGTCATGTTTCATGGGGCACATTAAAACATGGTGGTGTCAGAGGTAGTGTAGAAATTTGAGAAAGGGTCACTGAACATAAGGGAGCTCGTGACACTATATACTACCTAACCATTTGAGTCATTGAGCATCAGGGAGCTCGTGACACTATAGACTACCTAACCATTTGAGTCCTGATCATAAGGGAGCTCGTAACACTATAGACTACCTAACCATTTGATTCATTGAGCCTAGATTGTCAATCAATATATAAAGGACGCACCTACTCAAGCTCTTTGTCTACCATTTAAAAAGCCATGAGTTTACTGTAATTTAGTTAAAAGGTTCATGACACAACATTGCATTATAAATAATATTATTTTTATATTTCTTGTTTTTTACTTCTGTAATCTAAATCTATTAGCCAAAGTAACATTATCATATTGTCATGGTATCTAATTTGAACCATTCACATAATCTTTTTCAAATATTTTCTCTTCTTTTCATCTAAACAATGTTTAAACAATATAAATGTGTTTCAAGGGAAACAATCGTATTCTATTTCTACATGTTTTAGCCTATATCTTTTAGGATTTTGTAAGAGGTTTTATTTTATTTTTGTGCCATGCATATATATTTGAAGACCTCAAGGGAAAAAACGGCAGAGTCCATTTTTAATTTTTTTGAGTTATCACCCCTGACTTATAGCCAGTTAAAAATAGAAGGTGCTGAATTAAGTTTAAAGGAGAAAAAATGGCCAAGTCCATAAGAAAAATGGAAACGAAAAATCCGTATACAATGGAAAAAGAAGCAGAGTCCAATGTTTACAATGGAAAAAGGGGCTAAGTCACTNTTTCCAATTGATAATCTTGCAAACTGTGTAAGAAAAGTGTATCATATATATCTATATATGTGAAAGTTTGTGGATATTTTTGTTTGTTTGTGGGCTTGTTTTACAAAGGCATTTACATGGATTGATGAATCTTGACCAAACTTGACACATATATCCATCATTATCCGGAAGGAACTCTTAAGGGGCTCTGAACTTTGTATAACATTACATTTGGGGCCGGGGGCCCCGAATTTGTTTTTTTCCTTATATGATCTATATAAAAAATTAACAACAATTGCTCCTACACAAGTTGATGGATCTTGACCAAACTTAGTATACATCAACTTTAATATCCATATTCAAATGTCCAAGGGTTCTGAACGCATAATATCTATTTCTCTGGGCCCCAGTTCATTTTTTTTTATTTAACCATATAAATATCAATTGGCTTAGACAACACTATATTTTATATGGGAATTGATGGATATAGACCTAGCGTTGTAGCAATACACTTATGAAATAAGGTGGATTTAAAGCTAATAATATCCATTCTAGAATTTTCCAGAAACCTCGATAATTTTAAAAAGCTATATCTATGGCATTTTAAAGTTTTTTAAGTTAAAGTCTTTTATTTATGCATCTGATATTAGTAGGGCCCCCCATCTCAGATACACTAAAAATATACTTTATAAAATAAGCCCCCTTAGGGGCCCCTATTTTATAATCATAGTAGAGAAAATTAGTTGAATAATATTTCGTGTTTGAAAAATAAATACATATAAAACTAATGTTTTATACTTTTCATGGAGGATTTTAAATTTAATCTAGAATGTTCCAGAAAGTTCTTTAATGCTCTACGGTGATATATAATGGAATTTAAAAGCTTATTTGAACAAAATCGCAATGAGAATGATCTCAAAGATGAATAGGATCCTAGGGGTGTCGAGATCTAAGAGTAAATTGGTACCCATCGATTACGTGATCCCATCGGGTAAAGTGATCAAACCAGCATCGGGATCCTATTGGGAAAAGGAATAACATCGGAAAAGAGAGTGTCAAGGTGGAACGGGATCCAACGGTGTACGGTATCCTAACAGGATCGGTAGTCTATCGGGATCAACTGACATCCGGATCCCACGGGGATCAAGACAGCAACGGGATAGGGATCCCACCGGGATCTGGATACCCCCTGCAATCGTAGCCACAAGAAAACGGGATCCCACCGGGACCGGGATAATATCGGGAAAAGGGATTGCACCGGGATTGTAGTGACAATGGTATTGGGGTCATATTGAGTTTGGGGTCTTCATTGGATCGGGGTCCTAATGTAACCCCGTTGAACACCGGGTATTTTGGCTATATCATGTCATATATATAAAACTGAAAGTTTGTCGATGTGTTTGTTTATGGGTCTATTCCACAAAAGCTTTTACATGGATTGATGGATCTTGATCAAACTTAGCACAAACATCCATCATTAACGAAAAGGAACGTTAAAGGGTTATGAATTTTTTATAACAGGCAGTTTGTGGGCAGGGGCCCCTAAATCTTTTTTTTTTCGATATATGAAATAAATCATTTACATTTAACATAGAATACTCCTACTTGAGTAGATGGATCTTGACCACACTTAGTACTCATACACTTTGTTATCCTTATTCAAATACCGAAGGGTAATGAACTCATAGTATCAATTCTTTTGGTGCCGGGGGCCCCATTCAGTTTTCATTATATAAGCTATAAATATCAATAAAGTACTCATACACTTTGTTATCCTTATTCAAATACCGAAGGGTAATGAACTCATAGTATCAATTCTTTTGGTGCCGGGGGCCCCATTCAGTTTTCATTATATAAGCTATAAATATCAATATGCTTAATACTCTTAAAAAAAGAATTGATCTTGACCTAACTTATCACACACACAAACACATTATCATCCATACTCAAATACCAAAGGGTGTTGAACTCATAATTTTTATTTTCCTGGTGCTTGGGGGCCCCAGTTAATTTTACTTAATTAAGCTATATCAATATCGATAGTGTTAGACAACGGTACAGGGTCTATGGGAATTTAAGGGTCTAAGACTAGCTTTGTTCATTAGGCTTCTTAGTCCATTTTGAAATATCGGTACATCTAAAACTAATAATATCCAATCTAGAATTTTCGAGAAAAATAGATAATTTGAAAAGCCAAATCTATGGCATTTTTAAGTAGATTTTACTTGGAACATTTGAAATTTTTAATTGTATTCTTTATCCGTCTGCTATGTATAGGATCCCCAATCTCAAGCAAAGCTATCGGTACAATTATGGATTTGGCCCCCGGGGCCCCATTAAATTACCTAAACATGATTAACTTTAAAAAAAAGGTGTATAATTATGGAATTTGTTGATGATTTTTATCTGATTCAAAAAAAAATTAGAAAAGTAGTTTTACTAATGTTTTGAGCATGTTATTAAATTTAATCTAGAATGTTACACTAAGTTCTAATTTATTTCCATTGGGATATATAGTGGGCTCTAAGGGATAATGACGTTTTTGTTAATTCTATTTATTTCTTTACTGTCCCGGAGTTTAATGTTCTCTCAGTAATACTCAATCATTTTTTCATACGGGATCACAAAGAGGTCGGGATCCCATTTAAATCTGTATCCCTAAGGGATCAGGATCCCACAAGAAAACGGAATACCACATGGATCGGATCCGAACCTTGAATGGATTCACCGGGATTGGGATACAACCTGGGAAACGGGACTGCGCCGGGATAAGTGTCATAACGGGATGAGGGTTCCATTGTGATCGCAGTCACACAATGATGGGTCCTAATGCAATCCCGTGCAACGCCGGGTATAATGGCTAGTTGTAAATACATATTAACGCTTAAGTAATATCCCCTACCCCGCTCATTTATGTTCTCCCTTCCCCCTCCGGGCAGTTCAGGTCTCATCTCTTCTGTCCTTCAGGTCTCATTTCTTCCGTCCTTTCGGCCTTATCTCTTTGGTCCTTCAGGTCTCATCTCTTCAGTCCTTCAGGTCTCATTTCTTCAGTCCTTTGCGTCTCTTCTCTTCCGTCCTTCAGGTCTCATCTCTTCGGTCGTTCAGGTCTCATCTCTTCAGTCCTTCAGGTCTCATCTCTTCGGTCGTTCAGGTCTCATCTATCATTCCTTCAGGTCTCATCTCTTCGGCCGTTCAGGTCTCATCTTTTCAGTCCTTCAGGTCTCATCTCTTCGGTCGTTCAGGTCTCATCTCTTCAGTCCTTCAGGTCTCATCTCTTCCGTCCTACACCAAAGATGGCAAAAGGCCATCCTCCCCCTCGTCTTTATTGATTGATGAAGTGCAGTGACGTAGCTAGGGTTGGTGTCACGTGATGTGTTAAACTCATGGTCTCCCGCATTGAAACAACATTATATTTTCTTTCAATTCATATTTTCTATGTAAATAGTTACCACAAAAAAAACTATTAAAAAAAATCCTCCCCATCATTATGCGTGGCTCCCGAGCATTTACTGACACCAGTTGCATTAACAAACATCCTTTGTGGCGTAACATGCATGTCCTCACACTGACAACAAATGAGAGCTCTTCCTCACCAACAAGTTTTCGCCAAATGTCTCCTTGATGTAGCAGACGGAAAAAAATGGAACATTAAATTACTTTCATATAGTTTTCCTGTTAGCTCGGTTAAACAACTTTATGGCGACATCGACTTCTCAACTGTCACTCCGGAACAACTCAGGACGCCAGCTATATTAAGCCTCAACAACGAAGACGCCGTACATCTAAATGAAGAAGTCTTGAAACTTATCCCTACCGACGAAGTAACACGTGGGAGGAAAAAAAAAAAGGATCGAACTTCGTGGCGTTTGACTTTACACAAGAGCTCCATGCAACATGAAGCCTACCTACCTTTAAACACAAGAATTATGCAAGTGTCCCTTCTGGTGAAAATACAAAATGTTCAGTCGCTAGACTTATGCTATTGTTTTGTCTTTGTAAGCATTTGTTTTTATTTACTTAAGGTAATGTATTTATCACGTTTGCACTACGAAAGAAAAGGGATGCAACCCGTTACATCCAAGATGGATACTCCATGGTGTTTACAATTTACACTACAGTGAGTAGTCGAACTTACAATATTACCTGTTCTAAATGTGACTTTACAGTATACAGCTCATAAGACATAAGCCAAATACTCTTCTACAATAAGTGAGCCCTTATTTGTATGTCTATAACTATAGGTTATTAATATTAATAAAAAGTAGAGTTATTCAATATACTAAATTTTATTTAATATATTTTATGTAAGCAGTCTATGGCTTGGCGTGTAAATAATTCTGGTTTGAGCTGCGTGAACATATATATGTAATAATAATTATAAAGTTTATTTGAAAAACACGCTTCATCCCCAAAAGCTCGAAGTGCGGTACAAAGTCAACCACATAAAAATATATAACGTATATACATTTAAAATAAACGCAAAGCTACAAAAATTACATGCGAGCATACCAACTCAAAGTCTTTCATCTCTTTCAACCATAAGCCACACAAACCAATATGTATTAACTGGAAAATGTTGGCAGACAACATCACCCCAGAAGGTGTTTGCGAAATAGATGTTGTTGTTTTTTTAAACGGTTTTAAATGACTCCAATGTGTAGCTGTTTCTGAGAGCGACAAGAAGGGCGTCCCAAATTGTTGGGCCGGCAAATGCGAAAGTGCGCTTTTCTTAAATCTTGAGGGGAACACGCGGTATAGCTATTTTGCCTCTTTCGGATTAGCGCAGCTGTCGTTTGAGTACATAAGGCGTCAAGAGCGCCTTGAGATAAATCTGTGCCAGGTCATGTAAACAGCGGTAGCACACAGTTGCAATTGTGTACTCTATGCGAGCGCGGACCGGCAGCCAGTGCAACTCTCTCAGAAGTGTGGTAGCATTTTTGAATTTGCATTTACGCTGAACAGTGCCATCCACATTAATCTGTGCTATTTGAAATTTATCCAGAAGCGTAGCTGGAAGACCCATCATGAGAAAATTGCAGTGGTCCATGCGGGAAAGCACGATTACAGACATCATCCTTTTTGATGCGACAAACATTAAGATATGACTAATCCTGCGCAGCTCTAGAAAAGTCGCATTGCAAAGCATGTCAATGTGATTTTCCAAAGTCAGTGCTCTATCCGCACACCTGAGAGAGTAAGTGATGACGTGTTATTTACAGTTTTTTGCTTCTGAGCGGTGGCAATGGGGATTTAATCTCAGTTCAGTCTTTCCATCATTCAATTTGAGCTTGTTTCTGGTCATCCAGAGCTTAACTGACTCCACTGTCTTCTTTGTCATACTAAGAAGCTGAGGGAACTGAGAGGAGATTACGGATTGATAAATTTGGGTGTCTACGCGAACATGTGATACAGCATGTCCAACTGATTGATCACTGCACCCAGGGGATGAACGTACAAAGTGAAAAGCACCCGGCCTAGGATGGATCCATTTTGTGTTGTTTTTATTCAGCTGTTTGAATGAAATAAATGTTTGCAATGTTAAAATAACATGACTGATTATGTTTACTAATCTGTTTTATGTACTTCTCGGTGAGCAAAGCCCTAGGCTGGGGTACCGCGTTAAATATTTTAATACTGTAATAATAATGATAATAATAATGACAATATTAATAATAATAACAATAATAATAATAGTAATATAGTCCAAATTGATTTCATGTATTAAAACTAACATTGAAATTAGACACGGAAGGACTTAAAATCAGTACTTGCTGTATACTGTAATCCTAAGGCTTAAGACTAAGGATTAACATCTTTATACTCTATTCTTGTGGTATGTTCCTGTATATTAAGGCTATCGACAAAGGCTTAGTAAATCTATATCTGTCAATGTCTATAAGTTAGTATACATAAATATATCTAATAAAGACATGTCTGCTATGTTATGTTCCTGTGTATGGCTATTTTATAACTTTTTTTGTTTTTTTAGAATAATCTTTCATTTCTATAATGTTTAATAAACCTTTTACATGTCATTATGAGACCTGTATGGTACTGTATAAAGCAGAAAATAAATCATAAAATGCATGATGAAAATTGAATATATGATAAAATATAATGTGTTAAGACTGTAATATATTGGATCAAAGGAATGTTGTATATAATATAAAATGGAATGTAAGATGTTTGGTTAAATAAATAGTTGATATAATGTAGTGTGGAAATAATTATTCTAGGTTAAATGAAGATGTAATGTAATATATGGTAGAAAGATGCTGTGTTAAATGGAAGCATACTATTTATGTAAACAATGAATTAATTTTAATGGAAATCATGTATGATAGACACATGAACACGATTTCTACATTTATTGAATTCCTTACATTTAAATAAAATAAAGCTAAATAATAATTCGCTTTCAGGACACATATCCAGGTGCCTTTCTATGTCTCACGTATTTAATAATAATAATAATATCAGTGTTTACCTTTATTTTTCTACTTAAAGTTGTCAATACTTCTGAATCATTTTCTGATCTTTGCCAACGTTTTGATGTCAAATGACTGCAGGAAGCGTTTTAACTTTTACAAACATCATGTTCCAAACTGTAATTTACCGTACCTTTGTTGTCTTCTGATATGCTACTAGTTAGATCACTTGTTTTCATGTTTCTCGTATATTCTAGCAATGTGCCTGTTCTAGTCAATCTTCATTTATTCATCGTCAATGGTTGATAGTTGTTTTCTTCAGATAAGCTCTAGATCCCTTGTGTTCATATACCTCGTACATTCTTGTAATGTGACTTTGCTATTTAATCTTGAATTATTCATTTTTAATGATTGATAGTTGTTGTCTTCAGATGTGATATAGATCACTTGTGTTCAGATTTCTCTTACATTCGTTTTATGTATCAGTTATATTTTATTCTTTAATTTGAATTATTGTATACACATTGCAATGCCTTATTTAATGGTTTAAAAAAAAATTAGACACTATCAGAAGAATAACTTTAAGCGTTTTACACAGAGGTAAATTTTAAATTTAAAAAGAAAAGATATAAATATGAAGGTTTAGATAATTAGGATTTGTAACTATTATAGTACGTACATTGGATACAAACCATTTATGGGAAGTACATAGAAAATGGAACTATTGTAGTATGTACATGGGCTATTACATATTAAAGTAAGTTAATAGGATACGTACGTATTTAAATACATACATAGGATATGAGCATTACATAATTTAAGTCTATCTCTGGCTTTTACTAACTTTTTTTTTCCGGATCAACTAACCTTCCAAGTCGTTTTAACCAGTTGGGTGACCGTCCCTTAATTATGGGCAAAGAATCGTTTTTTAACACCAAATGATTTACCAGCCTACAAATAGTTTGACTGTCTATTACAAAAAATTCACGAAAGTATATTTAAAATGATCATGGCGTTTTTAACGGACATAAAATTGATTTAAATCAGAAAATCACATTTTAGTTGGAGATGATTTATTTCGTTGATTGAACTCAATATACTATACAATTGTCATGCCGTTTGGAAATAGCAGTAATGATAGTAATTTTATAAACATATGTCAGTTATTGCATTAAATCGCCCTAGTTCTATTAATTTCAAAATCATATGATAGTCTCATGAATTTAAGCTTTAGTCATTTCTTAACTTCATATTTATATGAAATCTGATCATTCATTTATACATGAGAGAGAAAGAGCGAGAGACATAAAGATATAGAAAGAAAGAGCAATAAAAATACAGATAGAGAGAGATAGCGAGAAATATAGAGAAAATAATAGTGATCGATAGACACAAATTGGATAGAATGTAAATGAGAGCAAGAGAGAGAGAAAGAGAGAGAGAGAGATAGATACGTAAGAGATAGAGTGATGTAGTGAGACATATAGATACAATCAGAGCTAGAGATAGAGAGAGATGGATACAGATAGAGAGATAGAGAGATATAGAGGACGCTTGATAGAGAGATAGATAGATAAGGAGCAAGGCTGACTGAGAAAGATATAAGATAATATAAAATTCTTTTATTGATCCAAATAAATGGAAATGTTTTTTGATTGCATTATACATTGTCAGCTAAAAAATAAAACAATTTGAACACAAGACATTTATAATAAACTATTTCAAACAGCCATTTAGTGAGCTCTCTTAGCAAAATCGGGGACTTATTAGATCTCATTCAGATGTGTGATATCTGTCCGTCCTCGTCCTGATAGAAAGAATTTGTCCCGAACGGCCCGATCATAAGTATCTATGATGAAGCGGGTGGGATCTATCATCCACAATGTGTTTAGTTTTGAAAAAAACTTCTTTCTTCAAATAGTTCTTCAAGTAAAGGATGTTTAGTTTAAGTTATGTTCTTAGCTTTATTGATTAGTCGGTTTATGCGGTGTTTAATATCAGACGTTGAATTCCCACACCAGCAGGTAATATTGAAATTAATTAGGCTTCCAATAGTTGCACTGTAGAATAAGTTAACGACTTGCTTGTTTATGCCAAAATTGTACAGTTTTTTGAGATAGAAACGTGTTTGGTTGAATTTCTTATACAGGATTTGGCTGTTCTCATGCCATGTTAGCTTATTATTAATGGTTACACCTAAGTTCTTGTATGCCTACACTTTCTCCACATTTTGATTTTTATGTTGAGATCTGTAATTTGGTGTTTCCCCCTCCTGAAATCAACAACCATTTCTTTAGTTTTTGAGACATTCAACTGGAGAAAAATTTCATTGCACCAATGATAAAGCTCGTAACTAAGTTGCGGTATATGCCTTCTCCTTCAGATATTTGACCAACAATGGTGGTATCATCATCAAATTTTAAGATTGGAATGGTGTCGCTTGATATCTTGATAGAGAAAGACTGAGAGACAAAATGATAGAAGAGGATGAATAGAGAGAGAGACAAAATGGAAATAATGACAGACAGAGAGATGGAGACATATTTATTAATATAGAGAGAAAAAAAATAGATATAAATAGAGAGAGTTGGAGAGAGAATGAGAGAGAGATAACATGGAGAAAGATTGAATGAGCAATACAGATAGAGAGATAGAGAGAGATATAAAGACAATCATAGTGATCGATAGGATAGACACATAGGATAGAATGTACATAAGAGAGAGAGAGAAAGATTGATAGATACGTAAGAGATAGATTGATGTAATGCGACATATATCTATATATATATACAATCAGAGCTAGAGATAGAGACAGAGATGGATAGAAATAGCGAGACAGAGAGATATAGCGAACGCTTGATAGAGAGATAGATATATAAAGAGCAAGGCTGACTGAGAAAGATATAGATATATTGATAGAGATAGAGAGAGACTGAGAGACAAAATGATAGAAAGGAATGAATATAGAGACAGACACAATGGAAATAATGACAGACAGAGAGATGGAGACAGATTTATTAATATAGAGAGAAAAAATAAATTTGAGATAAATAGAGAGAGTTGGAAAGAGAATGAAAGAGAGATAAAATGGAGAAAGATGGAATGAGAAATAGAGATAGAGAGATAGAGAAATATTGAACAGTCTTACTTTTATATCTACTTCTTGTACTTTCTTTAACTCATAATTTTTTTATAAATGTTTAATACAAATGTAGTTTACTGTTTACAGTGTGATAACTGTATGCATTCATAAATACAATGACCCACCCGATTTTACATCATATATTTTATTTCAACAACAATGTTATGAACGAATATATTCCGCAAAAAGTAATTTAACATTTAAACAAAAAAATTATTTCATTAACTGTGGTTATATATCACGATAACAACAGTTAATAAAATTAATACATATATATCACGATATTTCATAAAAAATGAGTGTTATTAAAGGGAACCATACACGACATGTTCAACTTAAAGCTATATCAGTGGGTAGCCATAAAGATCCTAAATAGAGAAAAAATATAATTGTCAATGTTAAAATAGATGTCAAATTTAATATTCTTTACACAAGATTTATCCCAAAGCAAACAAACATATTTTGTTTACAATGAGACATGTCTACCTACTGGTATAGTTTTTAAATAGACATGTCCCTTATCTTATGGCTACAAACTTATATAGTGATTGATACAAAAGGTCCTGTATAAGTACATACTTATTTAGTTCTCAAATAGACATATTCCATGTTGCTACATAATTAGATACTGTTCGATAATAATGTCCTATATCGTCAGCTTACTTTAAATTAGTGTCAAATTATTTATTATAAATTATAAATGTTGACTTTAGTTTGAGTTTGAGTTCATCTAAGTTCAGATTATATTCGTTAGACATTAGTTTAGTTGAAACTATTTTAGTTCAGGTTGAATAACTACAGTTGACTATATTTTATGTTCGTTTAGTTGACTTTAGATAAGTTGACTTTAGATAAGTTGACTTTAGGTAGGTTGACTTTAGATAAGTTGACTTTAGATAAGTTGACTTTAGATAAGTTGACTTTAGATAAGTTGACTTTAGATAAGTTGACTTTAGGTAAGTTGACTTTAGATAAGTTGACTTTAGATAAGTTGACTTTAGATAAGTTGACTTTAGATAAGTTGACTTTAGATAAGTTGACTTTAGATAAGTTGACTTTAGATA
>CAXITT010000940.1:184039-217791 GCA_964033795.1 Lymnaea stagnalis
TTTTTTTTTTTTTTTTTTTTTTTTTTTTTTTTTGTGTGGTGTGGTTTAGGTGTTAGGTTGTCGCCCTAAACCTCTTGCTCCAGGCAAGATTTGGTTTTGGCAGAAAATGCCAGGTTCTTTAGCTTCGGGTTATGAGAACCCTACTAGTCCGGTGCGCCATGAAAAGGCAGAACCTTTGCACCGGGCAACCTAAACCAATTACAGAACAATCCATAATGGTCTAGATTTAATTAAAACCAAAGTTAGAAAATGTATAGTTTTATTTTAACTTTTTTAATTCTTCTTTATGTAATAATAAAAATTTATTTGTTTAAAAATTATATTTTATTACTTTAATTTTTTGGGAGTTTAATTAGACATAGTGTCTTACGATTTTTTTCCGGAATGTTATTTTTTTTTTTAAAGGTTGGTTTTAATTATGGGGCACCCCAACAATATAAATCAGCAGCCGCCCTCGCAAATAATGGATCATGGGGCGGACACGTTGGGGCAAATCATCTGTATCGTGAGGTCTTATATAACGCGTTTGCGCGGACGTACAAGAAATCATGCTGCAGTCTTTTTTTAGAGACGGCACAAAGAGAGGTTGCTGCGTGGCCGAATTGTCGAAACATAACAATTCCCAAATTGAGCAAACTTAAAATGTGATGTCGAGAGTTCAATTCCAGCCAAAGACCAGTCAATAATCCACATATGAACATTGTTGGCAATTCAATATTATGTCATTCCCCTTTGTTTATTTGATAGTCGGAGGAAGTGTTGATGACGTGTTTTGTATTAAATTTTAATTAGTTGATTTTTATAATTTTGAATTATTATTGGTTGGCTAATTATCATTTTTTATTTGCGCCTCCATCTTTTCAACATGTTGGCCTAATGCCGGCAGTTGTGCTCCAATGATGTGTGCATATTTTTTTTTTATTTGGAACCTGCAATACAGTGTGTAAAAGTGTATTTCATGAAACTGTACGTTGGGTTTTCATTATTTCTTTGTTTAGAATTATTTTTGGCTTCTGTTTTTTTACTTTGTGGGGTTTTTTGTTGTTGTTCATTTTCTAATCCCATGTGTTTTATACGGCTGATTACTTGTGGCTTTCCCCTCCCCATTATTTCATAACGTGTTTTGCACTACATTTTGGCCGCCTTCTTGGTTGACACTTCACGTGATTTCACGTGGTGCATCAACTAAGATGGCGGCAATGATACGAAACCCCGGGCATCGTCCTTATAATTTACCTATTAAAAATAATGATAATAATTTAATGAATTTGTAATGCTATATTGGTTGAGTGAAGAATTTGAAGTAATTTAATTAATGTTTAAAACAATATTGCACAAGGATTTTATTAGAATTAATACCACACCCCATTTTGGTATCCTGCTAGTGTGGTGCTTGGGGATATATGTCCTGGGCTAGTATGGTACTTGGGGATATCTGCCCCACGCTAGTATGGTGCTTGGAGATATCTGCCTTGGGGATATCTGTCCCACGCTAGTATTGTGCTTGGAGATATATGTCTTGGGGATATCTGTCCGACGCTAGCGTGGTGCTTGGAGATATCTGTCTTGGGGATATCTGTCCCACGCTAGTATGGTGCTTGGGGATATGTGTCCCCATAAGTATGTTGCTTTGGGATATGTGTCCCCCGCTTTCCCGTTAGCTCTGTCTCAAGCCACGGTCACTGCTTTGGAGATGGGTATATTTTATAGAGTGACATATTTCTAAATAAAAGATACATCATTTTTAATGGTTGGTTATCGGCAAATGATAAATGTGTACATGGCGATTGGGCGGCCAAGGATTTTTTTTTTTGGTGGGGGGGGGAGTGGGTGGGAGAGATTGTAGCGTTGCATCCCTACAAGTAAGGATCGAGTTCGAGAGTAGGAGAGCACCCCTTATTTAAGAAATCGAAGGATAATATTTATGTTTTGGTTAAGCTTTATGAAAAACTATATATATGATATTTTCTTTTTTAAAAACGAAAGTTTCTTTAAAAAAGCAAAACAGATTTAGGAAAGTATAATATCGCAATAGTATTCCTAATAGTGTTATTTTGTTTTCCAAGTACACCATTAAAAAAAATATCATGAAATAAATTTATAAATAATTATGTGGCATACACTCTTTTAATATATCTGTTTAAAGATATGAAATTTTGCATTTACTTCCCTTGAAAACTTTAACTGATTAATACACTTATCCATTTCATTTAAACAGTTAAAAAAGACTATTTAATTTATTTTAAGCAAATATTTAATTCTATAAAATGGAAGCTAAAATTGTAATTTTTTGTTTTAAGTCATAGGATTGTCAATTTTTTGGGATATTTATTTTATAATCGTTATTCCTTTTTTTTTAAAGTGTGTTTTTTTTTTTGTTTTATGTGTTGTATAATTAAAATTTCACTCATCGCATGAAAAGACATTTTGTTTTATGAATCATTTAAAAAAGAGTTTTGATGTTATAAAATGTTGAAAAAAATCATTTTTAATTTGATAATAAATGAATTACATATTTAAAAGTGAAACTCAAAGCTAAACAGTAATAAATAAATACACAAGTCTCTGCAAGGAGTGTAGTGGTATAATTTTAGTCTCAATTTAGTATCAAATCCTTGCTACGCTACTTACACTGAAAAAACACAACCCGAAACTAGTCCCTACAGTATTTTATATCTTGGCGGTTCCAACTACCAGAAAAAATTTCAATTACATAGAAAATACGCCCCAGAAAAAAAGAAACTAAACATGAAAATAATTTCCACTGTAAGTAGTGGAGACATTTGTTCATCATCAGTAAATGAATTACAACTAAGCAATCGAGGTCAAACAATATCTGTAAGAAAGAACTTAAAACAATACAAAGAATATGGAATGCTAATCAAGTTTATGTCCCTATCTTGAACCTTTGCCTAACAGACCGTCAAATTATATCAAAATAATTTCTTAAACAATTTTAATATTCAAAATCAGACAGAAGTAATCCTATAGTCTGGACAGAAAGTTAATTGGAGTTAAGGAAATCATTTACCAGACAAAACTTTGTGTCAACTAATTCTTAATCTTCGCTAACATCTAGTAAGTGCCAGTGTTGCGCACTGACTTGTATTGGGATAAATTATTCTCCTATTTTAATTTTAATTGGCTCGTTGTAAACGGTGCCTAACAAAGGACGATACCATAGAGTCAACAATATTAAATATACAACACCCAAAGCAGTTTCTAGTTACAATTAAAAAGATTTAGTAAGTCTTAATATAAATACAAAACAAAATAAAATATAAAGACGATCTTTAAATTACAGTATGGTAGATCTTGTACCGGTACACCGTTAGAATATTGTGGCAATGAATAATGATGAAGTGCGAAATATAATCATATGAGTATGAGCACACAAATACACAAGGAATAATACACGTCTTGTAAAGTTAATAAAATCTATCTGAATCTCCGTCCTTTTTCCGACTCTGTAAATCCTACGACAGATACTCTTTAAATTCAAAGCAGAGGTGTGACCACCACAATCATCCCAAAGATAAGGTTGAGTTTCTGTTACTTTATGTTTTTTCCCTGATGTCACGAGAAAAACATTTTAAAAAGTCGTTATTGTTCCAGTCAGGAAAAAGTGTACATCATGAATGAGCACAACCATTCAAGTGACTGTTAGACATGATTTCTCAATGGATATTTGAGTCTAACTTTTTTAAGAATGTATTTTAGAATTAAAAAAAAAAATATTAGTCTTTCTTTTGTTTCATTGAAAACTCATAAATGTTTTGTCATGAAGTAAATTATAATTTAAATTAATCTTGCTAAAGATACTTTTTAGTTTATGTCCCTCCTATGAAATTATAATAAGATGAATTCGTAATATGATAAAATAAATGAACGTGACCCCAAAAAACTGCGATTTAATGAATGTGTTAAATTATATTGATTGGTTAAAAAATAAGAATTGCCTAGTTTGCCAAATGGTTAAACCGGGCCTTGTTATACCCCATCAGTAACTCAAAGAATAAGAAGTGATTTGGGAATTTTATTTATTTTTCTTTTTTCTCCGGTTGGCTCAGCTCTAAAAAACATTATTTTCGTCCATTAAATACCTCCACACACCATTTTGGTGTTTTCCGCTAGTATGGTGCTTGGAGTTATCTCTACCCCTCTTCCCACTTTAGCTACGCCTGAGTCTACGGACGCTCCTTCTTAGGTGGGCATATTTTAAAGAGTTAAACTATTTATATTTTTATGACAGGTCAGTTTTAAAGGTCAGGGATTAGCTAATGATATATGTGTTCAGAGTGGTTGGGTGACCAACGTTTGCCTGCGGTGTTTGTTACAGGTGGTGTAAGACAGAGAGAGAGAATATTATAATGTTTCACCCTTACTAGTAAGGAACGATTTCACGAGTACGAGTGTACGCTCAAATTTGAAAATTTGACTTACGAGGCAACACCTTCGGTTAACTTTAATTGAAAAGATATATATTTTTATATTATTTTAAAAATATAGAGTTTTAAAGAGAAGCAAAAGAGGGGGAAAAAACTTAAATGCGTCGTTTTATTGACACTTTGTTTTATTTTCTTATCAACCTATTTACACAATTGTATCTTATCATACAATTAAAAAAAAAATATGTGTCCTAAAATTCTTTAATATAAGCATATAAAATTATATAATTTCGCAATTGTTTCCTTTTAAAACATATTTCTTAACATAACTACTCTTTATATTTAAACATTTTTTTTGTGTAAATTAACAAAATAAATTCAACACTATTTATTTCTATACTATAGACGCATGAAAAAGAAATGCTTTTATTTGTCACACGACTGTAACAACTCTTAAGTTTTGGGGAACATTTTTTTGATGTTTTTAGTACATTTTTTGAAAATTGTTTTTATTCAAAAATATATTAAAATTTCGATGATAAAGTTAAAATAAATATGGTATCATGAATCATTGTAGGCAGTGATTTTATGTTAGAAAATATTATATAAAAACGTTACGTTAGATATAAAATAAAAGAAGTAAATGTTGATTAGTAAAACTCAATGCTATATGTAATAATCAAGTAATACCTTTTAGAAGTGTAGTGTAGTAGTATTAGTAGTAGTAGTAGTAGTAGTAGTAGGTGTAGTAATAGTAGTAGTAGTAGTAGTAGTAGTTGTAGTAGTAGCAGTAGTCTTAATCTAGCAGAAGTTCAACAAGATGTCGTTCTAAAAAAAAAAACCAAGCATAAATATAAATATTTTATGATATACCGTTTGATAAATTGTAATATTTTTAGAATAAACTTTGTGAAGTTGAAGACTTCGGAAGTAGTGAAACAGTTTCACAAGATTTCAATTGTATAAAAAGTGTTATGCAGATTTATTGGATTTCATAGATAAAAAAAAATTTCCAGCAGAGGAAGTTTTACAAACAAATCTATTTCATTTTGTGAGACCACTTACTTTCAATTCAAGATGCACACACAACGGGCCTCAGTAAGATGTGGGACACTTGACAGTGTTCACCATGTCAACACACTTGCGCTTACATTGTCAGGAAGGATGCCTTAAGGACAACGCAGTCCGAAATCCTTAAAATCCTTTTTGACAAATATCATATTGGAAACAAAGACATTGTGGCATTTAACCAGTTTGATGGACCTTTAAAATGGTATCTGAAGCTCAGGGAGAAAGCCGAACAAAAACTCTATGACAACATGCATTTAAATAAGATTTTAAAAAACGAAGACAAATGCTCACCGTTGAGCACGTAGGCCGAGAAAGGGCAAAATTATTTTTACGTTGGGTACCACCTACTCTGCAAAAGGAAGGGGTAGAGGAGATGGTACAATTTTTATCTGAAGAGAAGGTGGGTGTCTTTCAAGATAGAGAATGAGCAGAACGATATAGCACAAAAAAACAAAAACACGTGAATGTGCCCATATATATACTACTTGAGTGTGGTATTATTAAAAATTCAAACATTTTGGTACCTGTGCCAGTGAGAAAGCATGCAAGCTTCCATTGTGCGTCCTTGGATAAACTGGACCAGCAAATGTAGACATTTTAGAAAGGGAAAACTTTCACAGAAGGATGACACAATAAACTCCCCGGATCGTCTAGTAATCGATGAAGACAACACAGACAGGAATACCTCTGGAAACATTGAATATCTGGTCAACGAGAGGGAGAACACTCTTACAACGGCAGAAGCCGTCGTCAAGGGAGAGAATCCTACAACCACATCAGCTTTTGAAGACGACGCAAGTGAGGAGAAGGAATGGAAAACAATTGGAAAAAACAAAAAAAATATTTTTAAAGTGTTTATTATGTTTTATATCAAGTTATAGTCAACTTGACTTCCATCTAGTGTTATAAATCAAATTGATATTTTTCTAAATTTTAATTACAAAATTACTATTTCTATATGTATTAAAGGGAGAATTGTCAATTTCAATCCTTACTTGTATGGAGAAATCTCTAAATATAATCTCCCCCTTCCCCTATCATTTCTGTTCTCCCATCTATCTACCTGCCCTTCAGGTCCCATCTCGTCGGATAATCCCCAAAAAGACAATAGACCATCTTTTCCTCTCCCTTTTATTAATTGCTGAATAGCAGTGACGTAGCTAAGGCTGATGATAACCGATGCGTTAACACCCCCCCCCCCGGACTTATAAGATGGATTTCTTCTAATAACCGATGCGTTAAAACCCCCCCCCCCCGGACTTATAAGATGGATTTCTTCTTGTTAAACAGAGTTCAAACTATACGAAATACAAGTAAGAAACAAAAGTATTAAAAGCCAGGCTGTAAATGTATTTAGGGATTGTAGCAACGGCAGGTTATTGCTACTTTAAATTTGCATTTATTTTACTTAAAATGTTCTATCCATGTTCTTTAAAACTGCAAACCAGTCAATGACATTATCACAATCAATATTCTCGACCCCATAACTTGCAAATGATAACAGAGCCTGATCAAAAAGCCTTGACTGTCCTATGGTGTAGCGTCAAAAGTTCTTGACAAGTCTTCGTTTAAAAAAACAAAATTCCACTGAAATAAAGCCACAGACACAAATATCGTTAGGAACATTTAAAGGCTTAGCTGGAGTATTAGGAAAGATTCTAAAGAGTTTCATTCAGCTATGCATTTCAAAAATTATATACTGAGCAGCCCAACTTATTTCAGCTCATTTAGCTATGAAATTTAAAAACTGACCAAATGACTTTCTCAAATAGATGGCCGTATAATCATAGACATACTGTAAAAGACATTGTGCTAAATGTCAATCTGAATCAAATGAGATGGTGCTAGTGACAAATTAGGAAAAATATTAATGTATTTCTAGGTCTCAATATCATCTTCATTCCCCTTGTTCCTTGGTCCGTTGGGGGGGGGGGGGGCGCCTCAGATGAAACCAAATGTTGCCATCTCCATCGTTCTCAATATTTTTTTTTCCAATGTCAGTCTGCACTATTATTAGCCGTAACATTAGTTTCATTCAAGTATCTTCATTCCCCTTGTTCCTGGGTCCGTTGGGGGGGGGGGGCGACTCAGATGAAACCAAATGTTGCCATCTCCATCGTTCTCAATATATTTTGTTCCAATGTCAGTCTGCACTATTATTAGCCGTAACATTAGTTTCATTCAAGTTCCAGAAGTATACAATTCTTAAAAAGATGACATTATTTATTTGTTTGAATTGAAACTAATTTGACGGTATAAAATTATGTTAATATTGTTACGATCCAGTTAGCAAACTGTAAAGAATGTCAAGGCTAATAATGCACAGTAACAATCAGCTGTGTTCCCTTTTAAATGAAACGTTAATAAGTAAAAGTAAGCTGGGCTGATTGTTTTATAGTTTGAAGTGTTTTTATTTATAAGTTATATTTTTTTTTTTTTTATTTTTGCGAAACCAATAATTTTTTATTTTTTGTAAAATATTATTTGGACATTATCTACGAATGGAAGATATCAAGCATAGTCAACAAAATGGGTTATGATGACAAAGACTATGGACTGTTTGCTTCCTTTAGACCAGAGGTACAAAGCATTTTGGTTCCTCATGTTAAAACAAGACAGGATATTTTAAAAGCAAATAGAATTGTTTAAACTCTATTTTAATACATACTAGCGAGTACCCGGCATGCGTTGCAATGCCACTCAAGGAAAGAAAGTGTTTGCATGTTATGTTTCTTCAAGAGCTTTTAAATACTCAAAGTTTTTCTTGTTTTTCCATCTGGTATACACACGAATAAATCAGAAGATTTTCCGACGCGAGAGCAGGCCACATACATCTGTCCATGGGCGAAGCATTGGTTTTCCAAATTTAGTCCGCAAACTTGTAGCGATTGTCCCTGTGCTTTGTAGATAGTCATTGTAGACGCGTGTCGCATCGGAAACTGTAGGCTTTTGAATTCAAATGGCATATCTGTTGGAATCAA
The DNA here is from genome assembly GCA_964033795.1 of Lymnaea stagnalis. Lineage (NCBI taxonomy): Eukaryota > Metazoa > Mollusca > Gastropoda > Lymnaeidae > Lymnaea > Lymnaea stagnalis. Next base: position 192,480 of record CAXITT010000940.1, read on the forward strand.
TAGGGGTGAATGGAAAAAGTACATCACCTAGTTTAAATTTTCCATTTAAAATAGTAACTTCAATGGAACCAATTTTGGAAGATTCATTTGAAAAAATGTACCGCATACGGTTTGAAATTATATTTATATAGCTCGTATAAGAAAAAAAAACGTAAATAAGGCCGCTGGCTAAAATTGGAATATTTTGAAAAGTTTATAATAATTTAAAAACCTTTGCGGCCGTGCTTCCAAAATCTCACCAAAGTTTTAAGTTTTATTGCAATCGGATAAATGGCGTAGGAGCGTTAAAATAAAACAGTAAAATGCACTTGCGCATGGACAACAACTCACTAAGTTTTGTAGCTATCGCATGATTGGTGTAGGAGCGCATACGGTTTGAAAAAATATTAATATAGCTCATATAAGGAAAAACGAATATGAGGCCCCTGGCTCAAAACTGAATACTTTAAAATAATTGTAATAATTTAGAAACCTTTATGGACATGCTTGCAACATCACACCAAAGTTTTATCAGAATCGGATAAATGGCGTAGGAGCGCATATAAAAATTATTTTTTACAAAGATCATTAAAGAAAAAATACGAATTAAGGGTCAACGGCCGAAAACAGAATGTTTTTAAAAGTGTTTAAATAACACAGTAAAATGCACTGGCGCATGGACAACAACTCACTAAGTTTTGTAGCTATTGCATGATTGGTGTAGGAGCGAATACGGTTTGAAAATATTTTTATATAGCTCATATAAGAAAAAAAGGAATATGAGGCCCCTGGCTCAAAACTGAATACTTTAAAATAATTGTAATACTTTAGAAACCTTTATCGACATGCTTGCAACATCTCAACAAAGTTTTATCAGAATTGGATCAATGGCGTAGGAGCGCATATGAAATTTATTTTTTACAAAGCTCATTTTAGAAAAAATACGAATTAAGGGCCAACGGCCGAAAAGAAAATGTTTTTTAAAGTGTTTAAATAACACAGTAAAATGCACTTGCGCATGGACAACAACTCACTAAGTTTTGTAGCTATCGCATGATTGGTGTAGGAGCGCATACGGTTTGAAAATATATTTATATAGCTCATATAAGGAACAACAAATATGAGGCCCCTGGCTCAAAACTAAATACTTTAAAATAATTATAATGATTTAGAAACCTTTATAGACATGCTTGCAACATGTCACAAAAGTTTTAGATAAATCGAATAAATGGCGTAGGAGCACATGTGGAAAATATTTTACAAAACTCATATAAGAAAAAAAACGAATTAAGGGCCAACGGCTAGGAACGAAACACTTGATAAGGTTTTTATTGATTTACTTAAATGGCCCGTTATGTGGAAAAAATTTTTTAAAGTTTTGTAGCAATCGCATGAATGGTGTAGGGGCGCATACGAGACATACATACAGACATAGAAACATTCATTTTTATATATATATATATAGATGTGTTTGTTTCTTAGTAAACAGTGTGCGCAGGACAATTGACCAATGAAGCTTTCTGCTTTCAACAATTGGTACCATTATAACATTATGGAAGAGGAGTTTCATCTACTAAGTGGGTTTATTATGAATGCAGGTCTTATCAAGATCTTAATTTTACAAGAAATGTCCAGGAAATCATTTTATGATGGACAATGAGCAAGGCCGTTATGACTAAGGACATGGTATTAAGTTTCCTAAAAGTTTTTAATAATGAAAATTATAAAGTAAACATGCTGTGCAAAATTTGGAGACTCGTATGTAGCTCAATGCAGATTACAAAATAATGTATCAGCATCTAGAAAATTTAGCAATAATGAACCATTCTTGTAACAAATGACATCTTTGATGATGAACCCGTTACTGTAACAAATGACATCTTTGAAAATGAAATCATTCCTGCAAAGTCTTGAATCTTTCCATTTCGCGACCTGACAATAACTACAAATTGTAACGTTGTGTAATCAAAACAGGGTAAAATGGCTAGAAAATATGTCGCACTCTTTGTTTTAGATACATAAATATGTTTTAATAAATTCAAAAATTGTTTTATTGTACATACACATTTTTGTCAAAGGATGAAATCATTTGATCGGTATCTCGGGGATGTATAAACATGTTGATTTGTTAAAATGTGCTAATTTGTCTTAACTTATATTCTAAAAAAACACTCATTAATACTTTTCTAAGTGATTATTTAATGCAGTATATGTTAAACCTTTGCAAAAAATATATTCTTATTAAAAAAAATAATTTTGACTTTTTAAGCAATATTTCCTTGAATGATATGTCATCTACAAAGAGTCATAACCTTTTTATTGATGAGTCTATTTTTGTTTAAATTTGACCATGTTTTCTTTGTTATAAACATATTCTAATAAATCATCAAATGTATTGATCAAGCTGGAATTTTTTGTTCTCCAACTTTGTAAAGCTCTGATGTTATGTCTTTTGGACTTAAAAATTATTTTTCTTGCCAAAAATAACACAAAATCCCTAATAACAAGGACATTTAAAAAAAAAAGAAATATCAATCAAAGAGCACCCAATTACTATTAAAATGATATATAATACTGTAATATAGCTACAAAATTACATCCAGGAGACAGAGTGAAGTTTAAGATGTCTTCAAGTTCTTTTAAAACTGGAACAATCTACATCCGTATTAGTTGACTAGTTTCAGGAAGGTTGACATGTCTTTATATAAACAATGGCCTGACCAACGTCTACAGATTACGTTTGAGGAAGGTTGACATGTCTTTATATAAACAATTGCCTGACCCACGTCTACTGATGACGTTTGAGGAAGGTTGACATGTCTTTATATAAACAATTGCCTGACCCACGTCTACTGATGACGTTTGAGGAAGGTTGACATGTCTTTATATAAACAATGGCCTGACCCACGTCTACCAATGACATTTGAGGAAGATTGACATTTCTTTATATAAACAATGGCCTGACCAACTTCTACAGATGACGTTTGAGGCAGGTTGACATGTCTTTATATAAACAATGGCCTGACCCACGTCTACCAATGACATTTGAGGAAGATTGACATTTCTTTATATAAACAATGGTCTGACCAACTTCTACAGATGACATTTGAGACAGGTTGACATTTCTTTATATAAACAATGGCCTGACCCACGTCTACCGATGGCTTTGAGAAAGGTTGACATGTCTTTATATAAACAATGGCCTGACCAACTTCTACAGATGACATTTGAGACAGGTTGACATTTCTTTATATAAACAATGACCTGACCCACGTCTACCAATGAACTATGAGGAAGGTTGACATGTCTTTATATAAACAATGGCCTGACCCACGTCTACCGATGGCTTTGAGAAAGGTTGACATGTCTTTATATAAACAATGGCCTGACCAACTTCTACAGATGACATTTGAGACAGGTTGACATTTCTTTATATAAACAATGACCTGACCCACGTCTACCAATGAACTATGAGAAAGGTTGACATGTCTTTATATAAACAATGGCCTGACCCGCGTCTAATGATGACGTTAACCTGCCATTAAGTGCAGTGCACGTGAAAAAAATGAATATAAATAATTGTTGTATCCACCTACGGTCAAAGAGAGACAAGATGAGCATATCGATGCTTTACTAGCTTTCCGTTGCATTTTCGATGTGCTAGATAGGGCCATTTATCAGGTAGGAGAAAGATTAATTCCAAAAACTTAGTCTTGTGAAAGAATAGTTTATATTATGATGAATTTCTTAATATGTAGATTTTTTTGTATCTTTGTTCACATTATATTTTATATAAGAAAGTACATTTGCATAGAGCAGTGATTGTCTTTTTTAAGCTAATAAAGTGTCTAAAATGTACCTGTGTTAGCAACTTTTCGAAACCAATAGAGTACGAAGTTGTTCAAATTCACTGAACACAATAGTGAGTTTTACGCTGTCATCGTTGTCTAGCTTCTCTACAATACAGTCATACTTGGTCTCATTGCTGGCACCATTGTTTAACTTCATCCCACCAAAGCCATACTTTGTCTTATTACTGTCTACGTTGACCAACTTCACTGCAACACTGACATACATGGTCTTATTACTGGCACCATTGTCTAACTTCACTCCACCACAGCCATACTTGGTCTTATTACTGTCTACGTTGACTAATTTCACATCAGCACTGACATACATGGTCTCATTATTGGCACCAGTTTCTATTCGTCACAACACATCCATACTTGTTTTCATATACAATAACACAGAAATAATTGGTCTCATTACTAGTTCATTGTCTAACTTCACTGAAAAACAGGCACACTTTGTACCAACATAACAACAACAACACAATTATAATTGAACGATCTTTAAAAAAACTAAACGATCTTTAACAAACAAACTAAACGATCTTTAACAACAAATTGTAAGATCTTTAACAACAAACTAAGCGATCTTTAAGAACAAACTAAACGATATTTAACAACAAACTAAGCGATCTTTAACAAAAAACTAAACGATCTTTAACAACAAACTAAACGATCTTTAACAACAAACTAAGCGATCCTTAACAAAAAAATAAAACGATCGTTAACAACAAACTAAAAGAACTTTAACAACAAACTAAACGATATTTAAAAACAAACTAAGCGATCTTTAACAACAAACTAAACGATCTTTAACAAAAAAACTAAACGATCTTTAACAAAAAACTAAACGATCTTTAACAACATACTAAACGATCTTTAACAACAAACTAAACGATCTTTAACAAAAAACTAAACGATCTTTAACAACAAACTAAACGATCTTTAACAACAAACTAAACGATCTTTAACAACATACTAAACGATCTTTAACAACAAACTAAACGATCTTTAACAACAAACTAAACGATCTTTAACAACAAACTAAACGATCTTTAACAACATACTAAACGATATTTAAAAACAAACTAAGCGATCTTTAACAACAAACTACACGATCTTTAACAACAAATTGTACGATCTTTAACAACAAACTAAGCGATCTTTAAGAACAAACTAAACGATCTTTAACAACATACTAAACGATCTTTAACAACATACTAAACAATCTTTAACAAAAAACTAAACGATCTTTAACAACAAATTAAACGATCTTTAACAATAAACTAAACGATCTTTAACAACAAACTTAACGATCTTTAACTACAAACTAAACGACATTTAACAACAAACTAAACCATCTTTCACAACAAACTAAACGATCTTTAACAACAAACTAAACGATATTTAACAACATACTAAACTAACTTTAACAACAAACTAAACGATCTTTAAAAACATATTAAACGATCTTTAACAGCAAACTAAGCGATATTTAACAACAAATTAAACGATCTTTAACAAAAAACTAAACGATCTTTAACAACAAACTAAACGATCTTTAACAACAAACTAAACGATCTTTAACAACAAACTAAGCGATATTTAAAAACAAACTAAGCCATCTTTAACAACAAACTAAACGATCTTTAACAACAAGCTAAACCATCTTTAACAACAAAACTAAAGGATCTTTAACAACAAACTAAACGATCTTTAACAACAAACTAAACCATCTTTAACAAAAAAACTAAACGATCTTTAACAAAAAACTAAACGATCTTAAACAACAAACTAAACGATCTTTAACAACATACTAAACGATCTTCAACTACAAACTAAACGATCTTTAACAACAAACTAAACGATCTTTAACAACAAACTAAACGATCTTTAACAACATACTAAACGATCTTTAACAACAAACTAAACGATCGTTAACAACAAACTGAACGATCTTTAACAACAAACTAAACGATCTTTAACAACATACTAAACGATATTTAAAAATAAACTAAGCGATCTTTAACAACAAACTAAACGAACTTTAACAACAAACTAAACGATCTTTAAAAAAAAAACTAAACGATCTTTAACAACAAACTAAACGATCTTTAACAAAATACTAAACGATCTTTAACAACATAATAAACGATCTTTAACAAAAAACTAAACGATCTTTAACAAAAAACTAAACGATCTTTAACAACAAACTAAACGATCTTTAACAACAAACTAAACGATCTTTAACAACAAACTAAATGATCTTTAACAACAAACTAAACGATCTTTAACAACAAACTAAACGATCTTTAACAACATACTAAACTATCTTTAACAACAAACTAGACGATCTTTAACAACATATTAAACGATCTTTAACAGCAAACTAAGCGATATTTAACAACAAACTAAACGATCTTTAACAAAAAACTTAACGATCTTTAACTACAAACTAAACGATCTTTAACAACAAACCAAACGATCTTTAACAACAAACTAAACGATCTTTAACAACAAACTAAACGATATTTAACAACAAAGTAACGATCTTTAACAAAAAACTAAATGATCTTTAACAACAAATTAACGATCTTTAACAACATACTAAACGATCTTTAACAACAAACTAAACGATCTTTAACAACATACTCAACGATCTTTAACAACAAACTAAACGATATTTAAGAACAAACTAAACGATATTTAACAACAAACTAAGCGATCTTTAAAAAAAAACTAAACGATCTTTAACAACAAACTAAGCGATCTTTAACAACATACTAAACGATCTTTAACAACAAAATAAACGATCTTTAACAACATACTAAACGATCTTTAACAACAAACTAAACGATCTTTAACAACAAGCTAAACGATCTTTAACAACAAACTAAGTGATCTTTATGAACAAACTCATCGATCTTTAAGAAGAAACTAACCGATCAATAACAACCAACTCAACGATCTTTAAAACAAATTAATCGGTCTGCTCGAACAACATTTTTTAGAGACCCTGTTTTTAAAAAAAATTATTTTGCATTAATGTCCTCTCCTCCCCCCTCCCCCAATTTTTGCCAAATTTTTGCCAAATTATCTCCTACCATACTAATTTTAAAAAAAAATTGTAAAGCAATGTAAGTTAATTTCATATTGAAATGGTAAAATTTCAAAGTATTCATTAGATCAAGGGTCTCAAACTCAAAACATGGGGGGGGGGGGCACAGGAGGTAGTGTCTGTATGAGAGTGAGCCGCATCAAGTAATCCACAAAAAAGCGATTAGAACTGTTACAATCTGCTCAACCTTTATAAATAAAAATAAAATCATTAAGGGTTCTCAAGAACTACTAACTGTTGCCAGAGACCTGCCATACAAAAATATATAGAGCATTTTTTTAAAAAATCAGAAGTAGACTAGTCGATGAGATTCGACTGAAACCGTCGCGGAGAGTCATGTTATAGATATGAGAATGTGGGAAACGGTCCGGCGCATTTACAATAAACTTTTCTGTCATGTGGCGGGATCCAAAATATCGTCTTGTGGGTAACAAATGGCTCGCGGGCCGCGAGTTTGAGACTCCAATATTATATGTTTATTTATTAATATTCACGATTATCTCATTTTTTAATAAAAATAATGTAAATATTTATACTTTTCCACATCATTTTCGATGTATGCAGAATGTATGCGGAAACGAATTTCAAAATATCTTAATATTTCATTTTCGGCTTCGGTTTCGGCTTCGGTTTCGGCCGACATTCATTTTTAACATTTGGCCTTTTTTTAGGTTTCGGCCGACATTCATTTTTAACTTTCGGCCTTTTTTTAGGTTTCGGCCTAAAGCCATTTTTAAACTTTCGGCCTATTTTCGGCTTCGGCCGAAATCAGAAAATCACTTTCGGTCGGTCTCAAATCTATATTGTATAGCATATTTTTTAGTGTGTTTTATTTCATGTTTCATAAGAAATTCATACATTTAATATTAGACAGTAAATTTAAAAGATATATTACTTTTCGTTACTTTCAGTTAAATTGAGGATCCATTTTGTTTATTGTATCGTTGTCATATTTCCTTGGGCAAATTAAAACAAGGTGGTTTCAGAGGTAGTGTAGAAATTTGAGAACATGTCACAGAACATAAGTTAGCTCGTGACACTATAGACTACCTAACCATTTGAGTTAACGAAAATAAGGAAGCTCGAGACACTATAGACTACCTAACCATTTGAGTCATTGAGCATAAGGGAGCTCGTGACACTATAGACTAACTAACCATTTGAGTCTTTGTGCTTAGATTATCAATCAATATATAAAAGACGCACCTACTCATACACTGTGTTTACAAGTTAAAAAGCCAGGAGTTCATTGTGATTGAGTTAGAAGGTTCATGACGCAACATAGCATTATAAATAATATTATTTTAAAATAGTTATATTTCTTGTTTTTCACTTCTGTAATCTGAGAAAGGCTTTTAGCCAAAATAACATTATCATAATGTCATTGTATCTAATTTGAACCATTAACATAATCTTTTTAGAAAATGTTCTCCTCTTTTCCACTAAACAATGTTTAAACAAAATAAATGTGTTTCAAGGGAAACAATCGCATTCTTCTACTACATATTTTTGTCGATATCATTTAAAAATGTTTAAGAGGTTTCATTTTATTTTTGTGGCATGCAAATGTATTAATTTTTTTAGAAACAATGATTTTGCAATCTATTGTGAAACTGTTAAAAACATTCATTATTTAATTCTTTTTTTTTAAATTTAAACAGAAACTTAAAATTTCAAACCTTATGAGAAGTATATATAATATTAATTATGCTTAACCAGGGATGCGCCCTTGTACCACTACTACAAGATGGACTATTATGACTTATATGAAATTGTAGTCCACTTGACTTCGATCCCTTCATCTAGGGACCCAATATAACTGAATACCCAGCATGCTTGCAATTGATAATCTTGCAAATTGTGTACGAAAATTGTATCATATATCGATAACTGTAAATGTGAAGTTTTGTGGATTTGCTTGTTTGGTCGTGGGTCTGCTTGTTCTACAAAGGCTTTTACATGGATTTATGGATCTTGACCAAACACGAAACATATATACATTATTATCCAGAAGGATCTCTTAAGGGGGCTATGAACTTTTAATAACATTCCGTTTGGGTCGGAGGCCCCGAATTTTTTTTTTCCTGATACGATCTATATAAACAATTAACAGCAAATACGCCAACACGAGTTGATGGATCTTGACCAAACTTAGTACACATCTACTTTAATATCCATATTCAAATATCCAAGGATACTGAACGGATAACATCTATTTCTCTGGGCCTGGGCCCCAGTTCATCATTTCTTATTTAGCCATATAAATATCAATATGCTTAGACAACACGATAGTTTCTATGTTAATTAAAGGATATAGGCCTAGCATTGCATCAATACCCTTCATTGGCCGTATTGAAATATCGCTGGAATTAAAACTTATAATTTCTATTCTGGAATTTTCCAGAAAGCTCGATAATTTTAAAAAAGCTATATCTATGGCATTTTTAAGTAAATTTTAAAAGGACCAATTGTAAATTTTAATTCTTATTTATGGGTCTGACATTTGTAGGGCCCCTATCTCAGATATAATCAAGATTGGGGTCTTTTGCAATCCCGGCCACGCCGGCTAGTATATATATATAAACGATGGAACGCGCAAATTGAAAATTTATTGGGATGTTACGAGTAAGTAAGCACTTATGTCCTGGTCATTTTTGTTCCCCCATCTCTTTTGTCCTCCACCAAAAGGGGACAATAGCCCAACTCTGCCCCTTATTGATTACTTAATAGGATTAATTTCAGAGCCAATCTATTTTTAACTATTTCAAAATCCTTAAATCAAACGAACTTTCTCGTTGGTTTCTATAAGATGTTCAAAAACATAGTTAGAATTGATCACTTATCTATGCCTGCTAATGGTAACAAAACATGGTTAGAATTGATCACTTTTCTATCCCTGCTAATTGTAACAAAACATAGTTTGAATTGATCACTTTTCTATGCCTGCTAATGGTAACAAAACATAGTTAGAATTGATCACTTATCTACGTCTGCTAATGGTAAGAAAACAGAGTTAGAATTGATCACTTATCTATGCCTGCTAATGGTAACAAAACATAGTTAGAATTGATGACTTATCTATTCCTGCTAATGGTAACAAAACATAGTTAGAATTGATCACTTATCTATGCCTGCTAATGGTAACAAAACATAGTTAGAATTGATCACTTTTCTCTGCCTGCTAATGGTAACAAAACATAGTTAGAATTGATCACTTATCCATGCCTGCTAATAACTACTTTATATACATTATGTCGTATATACATGTATGTGTCTGCAAAATATGAATTACCTAAATGAAATGTAATGTTACATGACATATGTTTGCATGGTATGGTCATATGTCAAGGTTATATGTCACTTTTAATTTTAAAAGATATGATCACGGTTCGATGCCAGGTTCATATGTTTGGGATATAAATCAAGGTTAAAGGTGTAGGATTGAAATATATTGTCATCAACGTAAGAACTTACACATCCTTTTTGTTATCTCCGATATGTATGTATCCAAGAAGATTAATTATTTATCAAATTCATTCTTTTATTTCTAGACGTGTCTTGTTTTGCCTAGGGCACAGTGACCAACTCCCTCAAACCAGATTTAAATAAATTTCTAAAATCTTCGACCGGATTGTAGTCCCCTCCATACCCAAACTAACATATTTGCACTTCATATGGTTTGTTCTTATTTGTATGAGGTATAGGTGGATGAGTGAATGCTTTTTAAATATGGAGTTGCACTGCTCTGATTGACTTAAACCGTATTTTCTTATAATAATTACATTTAAAGGTTAGCTTTTATTATGTTTTAAATTTAATTAAAGTATATTTTTGGCATAAAAAGCAACAATTTTTAAATGTAAAAGTATACAAAGCAAACATTTGTTAGTGCTTTATTAACAATTTATTTTACAAAGCTATCAATTGTATTTATTATTTTTACTTTTAAGAAGGGATTACATTATCAGTTTTGTAACGAGCGGTTATTAAATTTAAAGAAACCTAAGAATTATGGCGAAATAGGCTATTTGCTTTATGATGTCATTTGCGTGATTATTTAAAACAAATTAATATTAGTTTCATTTCACAAAATTAACAACGCACTAAAAGACGCACTAAAACGACTAATGCTTGGGTTTCCCGATTAATGTAAAAACGTTGTAATTCTTTGATCATGATTTTTTTAAAAAATATTTTCATTCAAAGTGCCTTAAATAGTTCCTTATTTGATACTTTAAATGTACTTGTAATTTATAATAATATAGCTTTAACTTTTAATTTTAAAAAAGCGGATTAAAAATATTTTTGCGCCTTTAAATGTATTCGATTTCCGTAAAATAATAGAAACTATTCATTATTGTTTTTAGGAATCCGAGCGTTCTTAAATCCTTTCTGCTCTTTGGAGTTACGTCAGTATAGCTCATTCTTCTTTATATATATTATAACCGATTGTATTGCAATCATGGTTATCGGGAAAACAAAACATTAAGTTTTATTGCGCTTTTAGTGCGTATTTAATATTGCGAAATAAAATTAAAAAGAATGTGTTCTAACAAATACTAATATGACGTCATATTTCCTACTTTGGTCAAAGCTCTAAGTTTCTCTGATTTCATAAACGTGAGTAACATAACTGATATTGTTTTTTTCCCTTCTTCCAAGTAAAATTACTAAATATAATAGGATGCTTTTTAAATGTATTTATATTAAAAAAGAATGTTTGCAGGTATGTATGTCCCTTATGAGCTTCTATATCTATCATTCAATGGGAATAAAATAGTGTTTATTTCATGTCCAGAAGCTAGCACATTTTTCTAAATCATTAAAACAATTTTCAAATAGTTCGTTTTGGGACGTCGCCCTTAATTTTATTTTTCTTCTTATTAGAGCTGTGTAAAAAACAATCCGCTGTCGCTCCAAAACAATTTATCCGTTGTGATAAAACTTTGAGGAGTTTCTCAGGGCACTTCCGCAAACGTTTCTTAATTATTACATTAATTGAAATTATTTCGTTTTAAGCATGGGGCTCTATTTTTTTTTTCTTTCTTTTATTAGCTTTATAATAAATATAATTTCAAAGAGAGCTAATAGATGATTTGATAAAAATGTTAATCAAAAACAAAAGACAAAATTAAAATCTGTGTTTGACATAGTTAGTAGGATTCTGAAATAGCAAAACCATTCTACAATATTCCGTTTGTGGCCAGGGATCTTACATTAGGTTTTTTATTTTTTTTTTCATTTTTTAAAATAATTTTTAAAATTTTTTTGTATATAAATATAAAATTTGATGCATTCCTCCATCATTCATCCGACGCCACACAACTTGTGTGAACCGATATGTGCACGCACTCAGATGTTTATAAAGTAGATCAATTATTTTACTTTATTCCGTTTTGGGCTGGGAACCTAAACTTTTTTTCTATCAAGAGCTATAATGTTATATAATTTTAAATATAACTATTGCATGGGGGGTATGGAATGTAATCAAATACAAAGAAAGACATTTCACTTTGTATAGTACATAGTAAGTAGGTTTGAATCAGGAACATCATTGTAAAATATACCGTTTCAGAGCAGGGGGGTGAGGGGGCTAATTCTAAGTTGGTACAATTATTTTACTATATTCCTTTTGAGACCGGTGTCCTAAATATGTTAATTGTAGAAGAGTTACATACTTTCTAACAGATCTAATGCATGTGTGAATCAATCACAAGAAGTGCGTGAGCTAAATTTAAAAATGTACGCCTCTAATATGTACACCTGCAAGTGGCCTGCTCACGCATCAAAAAATTCCAATTTATGTGTGTACGCGCCAGACAATTAATTTTTTTTTAATACAAATTTCGAAATCGTACGAAATTAAATCATCAACACAAATTCGTTCTTATAGTGGAGATCCAACATAAGTCAAGTTCTCACTATTTAAAGATGGGGAACACAAGCGACGATCGGGTAATGAAGAAGGGGTGGCTGTTAATGAGAATTTGGAGCTTCGTTGGTGTTCTTTGCAAGGCCAAACTGTAGGGATCGAATACAAGTGCATTACTTGTAGAAACATCCGACGTGCGTTAGAAACATTGGATCAGAATATTTTGTATAATATAAATTTGCCTTAAAATTAAAACTTCGTAGTTTTGTTAAAAATGCTTATCCTATACAAGTAATATTTAAATTGAAAAAGCAATGTATGTCTGATATTTATTAATTTTTAAAATGATATTAAAATTACTTATTCATTAGAAAAAATTAAATTAACAACCGTAACATGACACTTAAGTTTATGTAAAAGAAGAAACAATTAAAATAATTGAAAGCAATTAATTGTTTCCCTTGAAAAAGAAAATGTCTCATCTTTTTCAATAAAAAAAACCTCATAATTACTGAAACATGAATTGATAAAACAGAAAAGTAAATTATAATTTAATTAATACTCTAAATTTGCTAGTAAGGCAGCTCCGTATGTCAATTTATTTTTTTTTCAAACTTTTTTAATAACAATGATTTTTAAAAAAAAAATTATTTAATTATGTTAAAAAGAAAAAAAATACAATCAGAAATATTTCAATTTTAATTCAATTGCTTTTTTACATTATTTACTGAAAAATCATAGTTTCATAATAGTTATTGTAAATTATAGTTGCATAGTGTGTGCCATAACATCTTTACTTATAACTCTTTAATATGCTATATAAATCCATTGTAACATTTTTTTTTTTATATAAAGGTATTTCTCTCTCATTATTTGGTTTACGTTATATTTGTATTTTCAATCCAAAAAGGGTTTCTAGTGTAATATTTGTGTTATTATTTTTACATAATTGAACTTAAATGAGCATCCATACATGTAAAAACTAATTAGCTCACGAGCACAGCCATAATTGACAACACCAGGGAACTCACAAAGAAAGCTATAAATGACAACACCAGGGAACTCGAAAGGACAGCCATGCATGTCAACACAAATGAACTCATGAGAACAGCCATGACTGTCAGCACCAGTGAGCTCACGAGCACAGCCATAAATGTTAACACCATTAAACTCACACGGGCAACTATAAATGTCCACACCTGAGAACTCAAAAATTAGGCATGCATGTCAACACCAATAAACTGAAAAGCACAGCTATAAATGTCAGTAACAAAAAAATTACAAGAAAAGATATAAATGTCAATACAAATGAACTCAAAAGGACGACCATAAATGTCATACAAGTGAACTCAAAAGGACTTCCATAAATGTGAACACCAGGGACTTCACAAAACAGACATACATGTCAAAACCAGTGAACTCATAAGGAAAGCCATCAATGTGAACACGAGTGAAATCTCAAAGACGTCCAAAAATTGAAATTGATATATTTATATGTTAAGAGAGTGAGATATTTCTCTTGCCAGTCGCTCCCAACAATTCGTGTATTTTTTGTTTCCCAAGCTCTATTCTCGCAACACATTCGACACGTGTTTTATAATACTTTGTTCTTTTAGCAATAAGGTGGTCATCAAGACATTTCGGCAATGAGACTTACTCGGAATACGGGACAGATGAAAATAATGTTATAACTGTAATTATCGCCATTGTTATTCCCGGAAGTTTGATTTTACAAAACCAAGAATACAGACGAGAAAATAAGTTATGAAATATTACTCTTCAAAATAATATTATTTAAACATGCCATGTTATTTTATAAAGCATCTACTTCAATAACAATAAAATCATGACTTTTTAACTTGTAGTCATAGTGCATGACTAGAGGCCCCATTATATATTAATTGACAATCTAAGCTCAAAAACGCATTCTTTTTGGAAGCCTATGGTGACACGAGCTCCTTTATGTTCAGTGACACTTTCTCAAATTCTACAATACCTCTGACACAACCTTGTTTATTTTACTCAAGGTAACACACAATCAATACAATACCTCTGACACAACCTTGTTTAATGTGCTAAAAGGAAACTCAACAACAATACAATACCTCTGACACCACATTGTTTTAATGTGCCCAAGAAAACACAACAGCAAGACAGAAACAAAATAAATCCTCAATGTAACTTTAAGTAACCAAACCTAATTAATTTTTATACATACTATGAAATGTGATATTTAATATACACCAATCATATTAGGAATTTTTTATGAAAGATGATATGAAACACTCCAGAAAGTATGCTATGTAATATATATTGCTGTCACATAAATATGACTATTCAATGAACATATGCTTAACACAAGTAAGACACAATACAAGCCATTCTAACTTTTGCTTCAAACAAGACACTACACATCTCTATTGCAGAGTCTTGAACAAGTAACTTCTCTTCTACTTAATGTTAATCCCTGTATTTAATTAAAATTCTATCCACCCATGTATCAGCTCTGTTTGAAATTAAAGTTATAATCTCAAATTTAAAAAAAAAAGGATATTAGGGCTTCTGGCTCAAAATAGAGTATTTTAAAATGATTTTAATAATTCAGAAACTTTCACGGGCGTGATCACAACAACACACCAATGTTTCTTCACATAGGGGCGCATACGTTTTATATTTATATTGCTCTTATGCCAAAAAAAGTATTGTGAGCCACTGGCAAAAAATGTAATACTTTAAAACGGTTGTGATCATTTAAAATCATTGCGGGCGGGCGCCCAACATCTCACGAAAGTTTTATCGCATTCAGATGAACGATATAGTAGTGCATACGGAAATACTTTTACAAAACTCTGCTCTCTTTACCTTTTATACATATCGTAGCGCCAACGACAGCTGTTCAGTTTCCGATCTATAACTTTTTCATCCGCTCCTATTGAGAACCCTCGGATGGTGGGTGGCCGAATGGTCTAAACTGAGCAAATCTCAAATTGGTGGTCTGGAGTTCAATTCCAGCTAGAGCCCAGTAAAGCAATAACACCACCAGCAGCCCGGGTAGATGAGACTCGTTAACCTTGGATGGCAACTCATCTAAGAGAAGGAAACTCTGAAATCAAACCCGGAGATGGAGTCCCGAAAGGCGGATAACATTGATACAATGAAACATTCCGGCAACTCCTGCGACGTCACTGGTGCCAAGCTGTATCATCCAGCGGCGTGGAGAGAGGCGATTTGCTGTTGGGAACCAGCTTATAATCCTTGAAGTATTGTGAAGGACGGATGCCAGCAAACATTGAGAGCCCTATGGAAATGATTGCTGATATTATAATTTGTTCTCTATTCCGCCATCACTTATCTCTGTGACGTCATCCCATATATGTATGGTATCACCACTTATCTCCATCAGTTATTTTTAGATCATGTGAGAATTTTAACATGTATTACCAATTTAGATATGCAAATGTTTCTCCAGGCCTTTGCCACCATCCTCATCTCTACCTTGAAACAAATCATGGACATTTCCATTGTCAATATTTTTTCCAAAAAGTTCGATGTCTTGAGTTAATTAGAAAATAAATAAGGAGAATATTGGCATGAACTTTTTTCTTTTATAAGCCTTATTAGAAAATGACGTGTCCATCAGACTTAGGATATGTCGGTCTGGATTCCTAAAAATGCTCAAGAATGGTGTTGCATTACGCTGATAACCTTTGTGTTGCTCGCTCTCTACATGCACACTAGCACCTTGAGCAAAGCCATTGCACTTTCTGAAAGGTGTTGCTATCAATGCAACTTTGTACCCTTGATTAATGGATTGCGGGAAACAATAAGATATCTTCATACTGACCTTTTATCATGACAAAAGTAGGGAATCCAAGCCAGGCATAAAGAAACTACTTTTGTTTAATGTCAATTCTCACTGAAAATGTGACGCGCTATTGGTCGGTATGTCCTTGGGGAGGAAACACTTTTTTTAAATAAACGAAATTTGAGATACTGATTTAATACACCAAAATAAAATTAAAAAATCATTGATTATCATATCACAGCAAAACAAAAAAAAAACAACAACAAAAAACTGCGTCTCAAACCAAAGTATTGCCAATAGTAATAAATAGCAGCTATGAGAATCAATGGTTGTGCATCAAACTCCTGCGAGTGTGGTACGGTCATTATAATTTTAGTTGTTTTTCTATGTGTTGGTCCTATCGTGTGAGTGTCGTTGATGTGCATACAGTTGTTAGGTTGCATGTCTTAAACTCATCATCAACAAAAGTTTGGTTTGTAATTTAGCTGGTTTCTAGGTCCACATGGCAAATGACTTAAGATGGTGCTTATCTGCAAGTATGTCCTTGTTATCAATATTAATTTGACTGGGATTCATAAATCCTCCTTTCTAACCCCAATTTTATCTGATAATAACAGGTACCACAACATCTACTCAAACGGAATCTTTGACTGACAGGTATATCATGTAAAAACAAACGGCCACGAATTTCTAACTCTAATTCCCATGTCTCTATACATCGTTTTCTTCTTATTCCAGTCACGTGGATAAATACTTTACTAGTTACGTTCCCAGGGTCATTCAACTGCTACGTCATCAACAACACAATATTCCCGACCACATACTACATTCCAGACGCCTATCACATGTCTTTACCAACTTATTATTATTATCTATTACATTAATGTATTTTCTATAACTGATTTTTATTCTAAAGTAAAACATGGTCTTTTTGTACATTACACTTTTAATAGCCAACTCGTTACTTGAACTCATTCCTGCTATCTGTTCACACACTGTTCACCTGGCGTCTCCTGAACTCCCACACTGTAATGTCGTCCCAGTACTACCAGAAACTGTGCCAATGTCATGTTATCTCCCCCATCATCAAGTGTACTTTTGTCTGGTGCCTACACCCATCGTTCCTCTTCTCAGTCATGGTCATTTGAATTTTAATCGAACGGACATTTGATGGAACGTAAGTTTGGTCGAACGTAAATTTGATCAAACCTAAGTTTAATCGAACGGAAATTTGATCGAACGGAAATTTGTTCGAATGGAAATTTGATTGTACCGAAATTTATCGAAGGGAAGATTGGTCGAACAGATTTTTGATATAACGGAAGTTTGGTCAAACGGAAGTTTGATCGAATGAAAGTTTGATTTGTACGTAAATTGGTCGAAGGGAATTTAGGACGAACGGAATTTTGATCGAACTGAATTTTGATCGAATGGAAATTTGGTTGAAAGAAAATGTGTTCCTAAGGAAATTTGGTCGAATTTTTTTCCTTACAGCTGCCATGGAGAAAGTTTTTGTAAAATACATATTTCTGAACCATATTTGGTATGATTCTTCAATTTAAAAAAAAAAAAAAAATCTAAAATAAATGTTGTTAAGTCTTAGACATGCGTGTGAGAAATGGGCAGATCTGTTGGAACGGACACGTGTGAGACATGGACAGATCTGTTTGAAGGGACGCGTGTGGTAAATGGGCAAATCTGTTGGAACGGACACGTGTGAGAAATGGGCAGATCTGTTCTGAGGGACGCGTGTGAGAAATGGGCAGTTCTGTTCGAAAGGATGCGTGTGAGAAATTAGTAAACCGTTTAAAAGGAGGCGTGTAGCTGAAATATACAAAACTATAGCAAGTACTTTTTTAATTATTTATAAATACACGTATTAGGTAAGTATAGAAAGCTCAACACTAATTTTAAAAAAATACATTTGTTTATTATTGCAACGTTTATAGTAAAATGTCCAGAATATCGGAAAAATAACCTCAGGATACATAGGCATGGCCAAAACTTCCATAAAATATACATTCCTAACGATTCATGTAACTGCTAAGCTTGAGTTACAACGTCAAAGTGTAAATGCTATTATAATAGTTTGAAATTCCAAATAAATTATTCAGTCTACAGAATATTGAGAAATGTATAACTATTTGCGTAAAATTCGCCCTAGATAAAGCACATATTTAAAATTATTTAATGTCTTTTGTAAACAAGTCATGACTTCTTAAAATTGGAAGGTCATTCTTATATGATTAAAGATTATTAACTGTTTTCAAAACCCTTAAAATGTATCTACCTTTCTTATTAACATTCTCTTTTGTCCCTGGCTCTGGTCAATTTGGAAAACTATAAAATTATAAAATTATTATAAGAAAGGTTTTTTGTTTTGTTTTTTTTTATTTGCGTTCAGCATATTCAATAATATTTACAGTGATATTTGGTAATGGAAACATTTTTAAATATATTATTTTATCTTAATTTATTAATTAAGCAGCTATCAGCCAAAATAATGTAAATATAAAAGCCACTTTACTAATTTTGGTTTATATTATATTGTGCCCAACACAAACAGGCCAAGGTCAAGGACATTTCCGTTTAGCCACCCCTACCCCCGCACCCAGCACAACAAGATGATCATTAAGAAAATATCCTATCAGTACTATAGACCACTAACATATCCAAAAGCCCTTTATATTTGTAAGGGTACATCGGCTCAAAAGATGTTTCTACCGTTAAGTGAGACCCATATTAAAAAAAAAAATAAAAAAAATAAGACCTCTTCCATTTTCTCCAATTAAGTGTAGAATGTTATAAAACAAATTTCCCACATGTAATAAAATGTATTTTGTATTTTCGATTTACCACGTTTATTGAACGAGAATCAAACAAATCAAAAAGGTTCAAGAAAATCATAACTAGAGTGAATTTAATTTAGGACTCCCTCCGTTTTAAAGCCTACAGTTTCCAATTTAAGATGTCTTTGATTATTATTATGGCTAATTTTTTCAACGCCCAACCCGAAAATTTGAAATGCCAATTATAAATTGTCTGAAATAAACACAAACTTCAAGTACCCGTGAAAAATGCACCCTTGCATTGTGAGTCTGTCTGACTGTCTATAACACCCTAAAACTTTACACCTCTTCCCTGATTCTTACAGTATGGGGCTGATTATAACATTCAGCCAAATGATTACCCTGAGCACGCCTCAAACGGAATCAATTTAATATATGTTTGGAACTGGGTGCGATGATGCCTCCTACAATGACTTAAAAATGTACTTCTCCGTTCAAGAAGTTTAATAGAAATATTAAATTCAAGTCTAATAAACTATGCATCTCTTGATTTTGAAATAATCAAAATATTTTACCCGGTGCAGGATCACCAGACTCCACCATCGATTACGATTCATCGGCGCCCTCGATTTGCACTTTACTTCCCGATAAAGATGATCGTGATTTTTTGTTAAGATTGATACACTGACTAGTGGCTTAGCTACTATCATTCCCGTCAGGGGCGGCAAAATATTTTTAAGCCCTCCCCTTTACAATACAAGCTATGATTTTGTCCAAAAGTGCCCCATCTGCATATTAAAAAAAAAGTGTCATAATAATAAAAATAATAATAATGTTTATTTCAAAAACACGCTTCATCCCCAAAGGCTCGAAGCGCGGTACAAAGTCAACGAAATACAAATCTATAATTTACCACATTTAAAACAAACGCAACACTACAAAAACTAATTACTAGCATACAATGTCAAAGTCTTTCTAGCCATTTCAACCCCAAGCAACACAGCCATTATGCATTAACTGGAAAATAAGGTTGACAATCATCCCAGAAGGTGTTTGCGAAATAGATGTGTCTTTAAATCTCTTTTAAAGGACTTCAGTGTCTCGTTGTTTCTGAGATTGACGGGAAGGGCGTTCCAAATTGTTGGACCAGCAAATGCGAAAGTGCGCTTTCCGTAAGTCTCAAGGCAAACACGTGGTGTCGAGAGTTTGCCACTATCGGATGAGCGGAGCTCTCTAGTGGTTACATAAGGCGTCAGCAGCTCTTTCAGATAGGGCGGCGCCAGGTCATGTAAGCAGCGGTAGCACAACGTTGTGATTTTTTAATCTATGCGAGCACGCGCCGGCAGCCACTGCAGCTCTCTCATATTAAGGGAACAACTAATACGACTTTCAAGGCCACCAGCAAAGGCGTCTCGATAAAACCCATTAACCAACCATTTAATACTAGCAAAGCGCAACTTGCATTACATAACAGATGTAGGGATCTGTCAATAATGGATATAGTGCGCTGTTAATTAAAGATTTAGTGGCAGTCAATAATCGATGAAGTGGCCTGTCAATAAGATGAAAATATATTTAGTTGGATGTAAGTGACATAAGAAGAGGTTGCAAATATTGACATCCTTGCTAAAATGCGAGAATCGGTGATGAATAAATTAAATACGTGAGCCTATTTTATTAAATTATTTTGTTTAAACATGACGAACTGTGCTGTTCTTATTTGATTTGTTTATGGACCAGCGATGTGTCAATTTAGAAGGAAAAAAGAAGAAGAAGATATCTAATCAATACTTTCATGTGAATGACGTCATTGAGTATGTTAATAAGAATTTAATTCAAGAAAAGCCGTCACCCTTGTGTCATAGAAATGGCAGCAAGTCATATTTGTCTCATCAACATTATAAAGCTCAGTGTGACTAATGTTTGTTTGGTTGGTTGTGTGAATATATGCTAATGAATCACAAGAACAACAAACAATGGATCACAATCAAATTTAACATAATCATTCTTTCTAACCTATAGATTATTTCCAGACCTATAGATTCTTCCTGCATAGTTTAAACATGATCGAATTATCACTAAACCTGGCTTTGAATCATCGTTAGATAACGAGGGTACGGAGTCAAATAAAAAGATAGGTTAATTTGAAGTGGTCTCGGGGAACGTTCAAGTAAAGTAAATTTTTGAGACCACATTTTGAGTAAGCCTAGACCATAATGGTGCACTTTGAAACTACTTTGAAGAAAGGTGCATTACATTCAGTGGTGTGTATCAAGGGTTAAAGCCTAGACCATAATGGTGCACTTTGAAACTACTTAGAAGAAAGGTGCATTACATTCAGTGGTGTGTATCAAGGGTTAAAGCCTAGATCATAATGGTGCACTTTGAAACTACTTAGAAGAAAGGTGCATTACGTTCAGTGGTGTGTATCAAGGGTTAAAGCCTAGACCATAATGGTGCACTTTGAAACTACTTAGAAGAAAGGTGCATTACGTTCAGTGGTGTGTATCAAGGGTTAAAGCCTAGATCATAATGGTGCACTTTGAAACTACTTAGAAGAAAGGTGCATTACGTTCAGTGGTGTGTATCAAGGGTTAAAGCCTAGATCATAATGGTTCACTTTGAAACTATTTGAAAGAAAGGTGCATTACGTTCAGTGGTGTGTATCAAGGGTTATATCACTTCATTATCCACAAGAACATACACGATGGGGTTTGAATTTCAGTTTTTAATTTCCCATCAAATGATGTGAGTCTTGTCAAGGGTATGAGAATCACTGTTGTTATGTGTAAATCATTGTTTTCATGTTTGATAGGGAAAAGATGTTTAGTTAGAGATTGTATGTGTAGCTGTATCGTAAGGGTGAGTTGTTGTGACGTAATTGTGTAAGGGGATATGACGCGTTAGTTTTTGTCGATGCTGTGATGGAAGATTGATTGCGGATATACTGGATGAACTGTTTGGATTTCTATATTGAGTTGTGTTTGGTTGGAGTAATTTGATTATCAATTCTGAAATTATACATCAACTATAGTTAATTGCGCAGTGTTAAATAAACTATAGTTAATTGCGCAGTGTTAAAACTCATCTGTTTAGGTCCGCCTATGACCTGTGATGCACCCTCCTTGCCCTACCTCATTTTCTGTTTCGGGTTGATCCTGAAGTGTCAAAGTGTCCTCGTTTTATAGCCATTTTCATTGTTTCTATAGAATAGTAGTTACTATCCTAGTGTCTCATTTTTATTTTACTTAGTTCACATGTTTTAATAATTGTAAAGCGCTTAGAGCTTTATGATAAGCGCTATATAAAAATGCCTAAATAAATAAATAAATATCTAGCTACGAAACTGTTAACGTTGGTTGTATTATTAACTGTTGATATTAGCTACACTGTTGGTGGGATCAAGTGAGAGACTTGGCCAGACAAGTAGACACTCATTGCCATGATTGGATAATTACAACACAACAGATTCAACCGTTCGACAAGTCTGTATTGTTTTTGTTTTGTTTTTTGTATACAACATTTTAGTAAAAAATATACAATTAATGGAAATCTCTAAACCATTTTTTTTTAAAAAATACATAGGATATTTATATATTTATAAGCTAGAGGGCTTCTCAAATACGCTAATCTTTACCTCTTACATTTTCAATCCCTTTTAATTGAAATCTTTTAATTTTCTTTTTTTTTTTTAACTCTACTATTTACCTAAATAATTATATTGAGTCTAAATCTTGTGACAATTTAAAAAAAAAAAGTTTTTATAAAGAATCCCTACCTGGGACCACCCCTATTTGGGCCTGCCCCTATTTGGACCCGCCCCTAACTGAGCCCGCCCCACAACTAATCCCGACCCACCCATGCCCACCCCGACAATGCTTTAATGCAAACGTCTAGAGTTTGGCACTTTTTTTTGTTGAAAGTTTTATTATTCAAATAATGACTACATCAAAGCGACATTTCTTAATAATATCTTCTGGGTCAATAATTCTATGATTTTCCTAAAATGTTTTTGAATATTAATTAAAGTTATTTTTGAAAATTCTTGAAAGTTTCCAATGATTGTATAAGATTCTACACCTTATTTTATTTGAACATTCCAAATCTCTACCAGAAGTCTTACGCTGTACTTCCAGCGTCTATGTAAATTGTTTTATCTTGGCATAACGTGGTAAACATAGTTTTTTTTGTCATAATGTGTTAAACATATGCCTTGCTGCATAACGTGAGAAACATATTTTTTGTTGTCATAACGTGGCAAACATAGGTTATGTTGTGAGATGACTTTTATTGGTAGGTATATGTGGAGAACACTTTTATACGTTTATAACCTTCTCGTCTCTAGGGATAGCTTTTGTTTGATTTTATTATTTGTTTGTGTCTAGAGATAACTCTCGTATGAATGTTTCACCTGCTTTCCCTCACCAAAAGATGTCAGAAGGTCATTTACGAAGCGAAACCTGTCTCGGTAGAGTAATGCACTGACTGGAAAGGCTCTAACAAGTCACACCGAATGAGGTAAATCGGGAGCTGGCGGAGAACGACTTTCTCCAAAATCTTGGATATACATGTTAGATTAGAGAAGGGGCGATAATTTCCCAACACATTCAGGTTGAGATTCACCTTCTTTAGCAGTGGAGTTACAACCGCCTCTTTAAAAGAGGATGGAACAATCCAAGATTTTAGAGACTGATTTATGATATTAGTTATGACATGGACTATTTCATTTTAACATTCGTACCAGAGCCTTGCCGAAAAAAGGTCAAGCAAAAATAACTTTTTCGGGGAGTCAGCCAGAATTTTCTTTACATCGGATTTTGGGACCTCCGAAAATTCGCTCATAGGAGTGCCGTTAAACGGGAGCATCGGTGCAAATGTCAAGTCTCGCCCTGGTCTACGTAACTTTCGTTATAAAGAACTCATTGAGAGCGTCCTGCAGCTCGCCCAGAAGAATTTTCTTTACATCGGATTTTGTGACCTCCGAAAATTCGCTCATAGGAGTGCCGTTAAACGGGAGCATCGGTGCAAATGTCAAGTCTCGCCCTGGTCTACGTAACTTTCGTTATAAAGAACTCATTGAGAGCGTCCTGCAGCTCGCCCAGTCGGCCAAAAGATGTCTGACTAGTGTTGAGTTTGCGCAAATTAATTTATCAAAGAATTTTTTTTTTTTTTAAATTGAATTTTAAAATAAAACATATTAAAATGAAATATATCTAAAAAAGTGTGTTCAATAACAATTATCTAATAGCTTCATGATTATTCTTAGATAGGATGCATTGTTCAGATCAATTAATCTCAAATCGGGCAACAAGTGTCACATTTTAAGTGGGTCCTTAAAATATCAAAGAAGAGAAAGAAGAAGAGTTCTGTTTAAATAGTAAATCGTAGATGTAAACGAGAAAGAGGGGGTGGGGGGGGGCATTATCGGCTTGAAATAAAAACAACCGCGTTATATTCATAAGAAAAATAATTATTTCAAATAAAGATTATCACGTACAATTAATATAAGGCTTAGTTTTTACTTACGCCGGTGAGGGAAATAATTTATGTATCATGGAAGCCATGTTGAATGTTTGCTTTACTGCTTGGCATTGTTAAACTTATCATTCGTTTTATATATTGCATCCCTATTGGAAGTGATCGAATGTGACAGAAAACTGGTGTACACGTTCCTTACAGCTGTTTGCCATTTGGT
The DNA here is from genome assembly GCA_964033795.1 of Lymnaea stagnalis. Lineage (NCBI taxonomy): Eukaryota > Metazoa > Mollusca > Gastropoda > Lymnaeidae > Lymnaea > Lymnaea stagnalis. The sequence goes on from CAXITT010000940.1 coordinate 217,586, forward strand.
TAAGCTTTTGAATTAAAATTAAACTTATTTTATAAACGTTATCTCATTGTTTCCTTAAAACTACATAAGAAAGTGGGAAAAGAATACAACTCCGTTTGAAAACAGTTTTGAAAAAACTTTTATTGGAATTGTTTTATTTTAAAGACTGCTTTACAAATTAAAAATATGTCCCAGAAATCTAAGATATATCTCACTCTATATTTAAA
>CAXITT010000940.1:224635-240151 GCA_964033795.1 Lymnaea stagnalis
AAATTTGTGACAGAGAACAGACGTGGAGTGGAGTGACGTGATCGCGTTTTTGTGCCTTTAGAACTAGCCTAACCTAGAAGCTGAGTTTTGAACTTTCTGCAGTTTTTCTATGAAGTGTTTTGGTGAAACTGACAGAAGAGAGTTGAAATAGCCAAAACGAGAGTGAACAAGCGCACAGATTAGAAATTGTGTTGCGCTAACTGTAAGGTAGTGGCGGATGGAGCTGATCTTAAGGATAGTGGTGTATGCCGAACAAAATATAAGAGATATTTTTATCGAGAAACATGTTGCTAGAAATAATATAACAAAGATTCCTAGCAGAGGGTGTAAACAGTATGAAATGAAACTTGAAATGAGGTGGGAAGAGTTGAGGTAGTGGATGATTTGTGATTGTAAATGAGAAGTGCTTCTAATTAGTCATCATTGAGCTTGAACTTGCTGAGTGTCATCCATAACTTGGCATGATCAATGCACCCCCCCCCCGCAAAGTTTGGACAGCAGAATCGACAAGAGAAGGATGGGCATGTTTGTATAGCTGCGTGTCATAACTGGTTCTCAACAGCATGCCTCCAAAGCAAGAGAAGCATTGGGCTGGTATACATTGTGAATAGAACCGGGCCTAAACGGACCTCTGTGGCACTCTGTACATCAAATAAGCACTGCCGAAGAGACAGCCATCGGCAGAGGCCGTTTGCGTTCTATAAGAGAGGTAGGACCTAAATGGGGTGCTAGTGAATAGAACCGGGCCTAAACGGACCTCTGTGGCACTCTGTACATCAAATAAGCACTGCCGAAGAGACAGCCATCGGCAGAGGCCGTTTGCGTTCTATAAGAGAGGTAGGACCTAAATGGGGTGCTTGTTAAATGAGCTGCTGGTTTAATGGGTTGTGGTTTAATGAGTTTCTTGTTAAATGAATTGCTGTTTAGATAACGGGTTGATTTGATGGTGAGCTGGTTATATTGGTTACTGGTTACATTCTGAAAAAAAGTACCACTGAATCCCATCAACTAGTTTGGTGCCCGGGTACAGTTTCCTCACTCTCCCCCTTTTTGTTGATGACATTGTATGATTCACTTTCAACCCCACAAGTATTGATAAATAGTCTAAATTGATTGGATCAAAAGAATTGTCCTCTATTATTATACAATGTTTACCAAAACATAGTTAGAATTGATCACTTAACTATGTTAGCTAATGAATAATGTATACACATTTTTTAAATTAATTTGATACAGTGGTAAGAAAAAACATCAGTCAAAAGTGTCAAAAGTCAGGTTCAGGACGATCACGATGTTTTTGAGAGCCACAATTATTTTCAAGAACTTTTCAAAAATCATGATTTTTTAGTCAAAACCGTTTTGTGGCCGACTGACCTAGTTGCCATCAAATCGTTATATAGCCGCATGCGGCTCACGAGTCGTGACTTTCCCACCACTGGTATATTATATTGAAATATTGCCATTAACTAGTTTATAAGTGTGTCTGTAAAACATCACTTAACTAAAAGATATACCAGGGTTACAGTCAGGCTGTATGATCGTAGTCATATGGAGATATTGGTGTGTTTTGAGATACTGTTCAATGATGCTATGGTTCCGTTAGATACAGTCAAGCTATATGATCGTAGTCATATGGAGATATTGGTGTGTTTTGAGGTACTGTTCAATGATGCTATGGTTCCGTTGGTTACAGTCAAACTATATGATCGTAGTCATATGGAGATATTGGTGTGTTTTGAGGTTCTGTTCAATGATGCTATGGTTCCGTTGGTTACAGTCAAACTATATGATCGTAGTCATATGGAGATATTGGTGTGTTTTGAGGTTCTGTTCAATGATGCTATGGTTCCGTTGGTTACAGTCAAACTATATGATCGTAGTCATATGGAGATATTGGTGTGTTTTGAGGTACTGTTCAATGATGCTATGGTTCCGTTGGTTACAGTCAAGCTATATGATCGTAGTCATATGGAGATATTGGTGTGTTTTGAGGTACTGTTCAATGATGCTATGGTTCCGTTGGTTACAGTCAAGCTATATGATCGTAGTCATATGGAGATATTGGTGTGTTTTGAGGTACTGTTCAATGATGCTATGGTTCCGTTGGTTACAGTCAAGCTATATGATCGTAGTCATATGGAGATATTGGTGTGTTTTGAGGTACTGTTCAATGATGCTATGGTTCCGTTGGTTACAGTCAAGCTATATGATCGTAGTCATATGGAGATATTGGTGTGTTTTGAGGTACTGTTCAATGATGCTATGGTTCCGTTGGTTACAGTCAAGCTATATGATCGTAGTCATATGGAGATATTGGTGTGTTTTGAGGTACTGTTCAATGATGCTATGGTTCCGTTGGTTACAGTCAAGCTATATGATCGTAGTCATATGGAGATATTGGTGTGTTTTGAGGTACTGTTCAATGATGCTATGGTTCCGTTGGTTACAGTCAAGCTATATGATCGTAGTCATATGGAGATATTGGTGTGTTTTGAGGTACTGTTCAATGATGCTATGGTTCCGTTGGTTACAGTCAAGCTATATGATCGTAGTCATATGGAGATATTGGTGTGTTTTGAGGTACTGTTCAATGATGCTATGGTTCCGTTGGTTACAGTCAAGCTATATGATCGTAGTCATATGGAGATATTGGTGTGTTTTGAGGTACTGTTCAATGATGCTATGGTTCCGTTGGTTACAGTCAAGCTATATGATCGTAGTCATATGGAGATATTGGTGTGTTTTGAGGTACTGTTCAATGATGCTATGGTTCCGTTGGTTACAGTCAAGCTATATGATCGTAGTCATATGGAGATATTGTTGTGTTTTGAGGTACTGTTCAATGATGCTATGGTTCCGTTGGTTACAGTCAATTAGGGTTGCTCAGTTGTAATTATTGTGGTAAAACCATATTGTAAATAATCCTCGCTGTAGTTTCCTTTCTCAATGTTCTTCTCTACGCGATTCATTGTCATGTGATGGTTTCCGAATGAAAGTAATAAATAACTATAGCTATAAAAAGATGATATATTGAAGATCTCATTCGCATTTTGAAAATTTAGAGAAAATTAAATTTTAAATTTGAACGTATCCAAGTAAAAACAAAATGCTATAATTTAACTGTATTTAGTGATAACATTTATCTTGAAACAATATATCAGTTGCTAGGTTTTTGTGACTATTTTCTACATTTTTCAGCTTATTATCAGGCTGACGCAAAATTGTGACTCATCTGATGTTTCCACTGAAAATTTAAATTTGGTAATTAAACTATATTGTATGGTTTTAATGCCAATAACATCTCTTATTAATAACTTATTAAACATAAGTGACCTCTCTTAATAATAAAAAAAAATTGTGGCCAAAATAAAAAAAATAAAAATTAAATAAAAACATTTTGGACACACAATATAAATCAGTAGTGTGACTCCTTATGATTATTATGAACCTAAAATGAGACTGAAATTTATGGAACAGGCAATTTTATTTGTATTCTATCAGTCATCAATCAGTTCACTGTGACGACTTCCTTTAATGATATACAAATATAAGAGCCTGCATTCTCCATACAAATGAAAACATTGAGATATTCATAGTGTTTTAAAAGATTTTAATCAGGTGGGACTAAATGCTATAGCACAAAATGATTGACAATGATTATGTTGATATAATGTAATCCTACTCTCATCACTGCAATCAGTGGTCAGTGGTCATCACTGCAGTCAGTGGTCAGATTTAAACAAATGAGATGAAGCAAGACAGGTGCTGACTTTTGCGTATAATTGTTTTGTCTTTATAGGGCAATCATCATTCATCAGAGGCTATTTGTAACAGAGACGTAACATCATTCATTAGTGGCTATTTGTAACAGAGTCGTAACATCATTCATCAGAGGCAATTTGTAACAGAGACGTAACATCATTCATCAGTGGCTATTTGTAACAGAGTCGTAACATCATTCATCAGAGGCTATTTGTAACAGAGACGTAACATCATTCATCAGAGGCTATTTGTAACAGAGAAGTAACATCATTCATCAGTGGCTATTTGTAACAGAGACAAAACATCATTCATCAGAGGCTATTTGTAACACAGACGTAACATCATTCATCAGATGCTGTTTGTAACAGAGACGAAACATCATTCATCAGAGGCTATTTGTAACAGAGACGAAACATCATTCATCAGAGGCTATTTGTAACAAAGACGAAACATCATTCATCAGAGGCTATTTGTAACAGAGACGTAACATCATTCATCAGAGGCTATTTGTAACAAAGACGAAACATCATTCATCAGAGGCTATTTGTAACAGAGAAGAAACATCATTCATCAGAGGCTATTTGTAACAGAGACGTAACATCATTCATCAGAGGCTATTTGTAACAGAGACGAAACATCATTCATCAGAGGCTATTTGTAACAGAGAAGAAACATCATTCATCAGAGGCTATTTGTAACAGAGACTTAACATCATTTATCAGAAACTATTTGTAACATATACGTAACATCATTCATCAGAGGCTATTTGTAACAGAGACGTAACATCATTCATCAGAGGCTATTTGAAACAGAGACGTAACATCATTGATCAGATGCTATTTGTAACAGAGACGTAATATCATTCACCAGAGGCTATTTGTAACAGACACGTAACATCATTTATCAGAGGCTATTTGTAACAGATACGTAACATTATTCATCAGAGGCTATTTGTAATAGATACGTAATATCATTCATCAGAGGCTATTTGTAACAGAGACGTAACATCATTCATCAGAGGCTATTTGAAAAAGAGACGTAATATCATTCATCCGAGGCTATTTGTAACAGATACGTAACATCATTTATCAGAGGCTATTTGTAACAGAGACGTAATATCATTCATCAGAGGCTATTTGTAACAGATACATAACATCATTTATCAAAGCCTATTTGTAACAGAGACGTAACATCAATCATCAGAGGCTATTTTTAACAGAGACGTAACATCATTGATCAGAGGCTATTTGTAACAGAGACGTAACATCATTCATCAGAGGCTATTTGTATTAGAGACGTAACATCATTCTTCAGAGGCTATTTGTAACAGATACGTAATATCATTCATCAGTGGCTATTTGTAACAGAGACAAAACATCATTCATCAGAGGCTATTTGTAACACAGACTTAACATCATTCATCAGATGCTGTTTGTAACAGAGACGAAACATCATTCATCAGAGGCTATTTGTAACAGAGACGAAACATCATTCATCAGAGGCTATTTGTAACAAAGACGAAACATCATTCATCAGAGGCTATTTGTAACAGAGACGTAACATCATTCATCAGAGGCTATTTGTAACAGAGACGAAACATCATTCATCAGAGGCTATTTGTAACAGAGAAGAAACATCATTCATCAGAGGCTATTTGTAACAGAGACTTAACATCATTTATCAGAAACTATTTGTAACATATACGTAACATCATTCATCAGAGGCTATTTGTAACAGAGACGTAACATCATTCATCAGAGGCTATTTGAAACAGAGACGTAACATCATTGATCAGATGCTATTTGTAACAGAGACGTAACATCATTCATCAGAGGCTATTTGTAACAGAGACGTAACATCATTCATCAGAGGCTATTTGTAACAGAGACATAACATCATTTATCAGAGGCTATTTGTAACAGAGACGTAACATCATTTATCAGAGGCTATTTGTAACAGAGACTTAACATCATTCATTAGAGATTATTTGTAACAGAGACGTAATATCATTCATCAGAGGCTATTTGTAACAGACACGTAACATCATTTATCAGAGGCTATTTGTAACAGATACGTAACATTATTCATCAGAGGCTATTTGTAATAGATACGTAATATCATTCATCAGAGGCTATTTGTAACAGAGACGTAACATCATTCATCAGAGGCTATTTGAAAAAGAGACGTAATATCATTCATCCGAGGCTATTTGTAACAGATACGTAACATCATTTATCAGAGGCTATTTGTAACAGAGACGTAATATCATTCATCAGAGGCTATTTGTAACAGATACATAACATCATTTATCAAAGCCTATTTGTAACAGAGACGTAACATCAATCATCAGAGGCTATTTTTAACAGAGACGTAACATCATTCATCAGAGGCTATTTGTAATAGAGACGTAACATCATTCTTCAGAGGCTATTTCTAACAGATACGTAATATCATTCATCAGAGGCAATTCGTAACAGAGACGTAACATCATTCATCAGAGGCTCTTTGTAACAGAGACGTAATATCATTCATCAGAGGCTATTTGTAACAGATACATAACATCATTTATCAAAGCCTATTTGTAACAGAGACGTAACATCAATCATCAGAGGCTATTTTTAACAGAGACGTAACATCATTCATCAGAGGCTATTTGTAATAGAGACGTAACATCATTCTTCAGAGGCTATTTGTAACAGAGACGTAACATCATTTATCAGAGGCTGTTTGTAATACAGACGTAACATCATAGACATAAGACAGCATGCTGAGCACACACCCATTCAGGCACCATAGTAATTGACTGCAGGAGTAGAAGGCAACTGAAACTGATTAAACATAATTCTAAACTTTCCTATCATTACACTGCTGATTCAAATCACATAAATCTTGAACAGTAGCTTTCTTTACTCCATGTATTATGACTAGAAAGACTCCTAAAACGGTATTTATTTTGTCTTTTTAATTTTCAATTCAAGCCCTTACTTCCTTACTTGCTATTGTTATAGCGCATTACTTGACACTAAGACAGTTCACTTTGATTTTGTTTTCTTCTACATGTTCACTGGAATTGTCTGATTCTTCCAAAGTGCCCTATTTATAGACCACGATGACCCGTTAATGAGCTGATTTGTGCTGTCATTTTCACTATAAGTTCCAGCTTTACAATGGGGTGAATGCTTTAAGAGGGATAACAAACAAATGAACATTTATTGTGACATGTCTGATTTTTCCGCTGGGCCAAATCAATCGGTTTCTGGGACCATCATCATCAGGATGTGTTTTCCCAGAGGTCTTTGGTGACCCCCAGGGGGACGCGATTTACAGGTTGGGAGTCACTGCAATGGGGAGTGAAATAACATTTGCATGAAATCCCTAAAGTAGGGATCGATTTCAAGTGGACGACATCTTACAATAAGACCTAAAAATTCATTTGTCACATAACCTGGGAGGAAAATACGTTGGTTAAGCATATTTAATGCTATATATATTTCTGTTAAAAATATAAAACTAGAGTTTGTATTATAATAAATCTAAAGATTTTAAATAATATATGATAGAAATAATTTTAGAACAATTTGCACACGTCTTGTATTTACAAATTTATTTATTAGATTTCAAAGAAAAAAAATTAAATTGAAATGTCTCATACAAATATTCAAAGTATCAGCAAAAAAAAATCTACAAAGCAATCACAATTGTTTCCCTTGAAAAACATGTACGTAAAATAAACTTTTTAGAAACACAAATAGTAGAACTAGGAATAGGGAGCTTGATTTAAAACCAGGACAATAAGACACGAATGTTTTCACAAAGAAAATAAGGCTAAAAAAAGAGACAATAGAATAGATTAAGTAATCGCTACTTTCATTTCCGGAAGTTGGTGTCCTATTCACTTACAGTGCACACAGATCACACAATGCTAATTACTAACTATATATCTATCAACAACAGAGGCGTTGTGGAGTTCAGTGAAAGATAGTGACTATCATTTATCATTAATACACACTCACGAAGAAGCAATTATAACCTATTCATTATCTTATAAACCAATTAATATATTAATATCATGGACTTATACTTATAACAACCGTCATGATTTCATTGTCTATTCTCTTCTCTGTCTTTCTCTTCTCTCATTGGTCCGTCTTCCCAAGTTCCATACTCTATAAATTATAAGTCCTAATTCTTACCTCACGAACTCCCTTAACTCAACTTATCTCTGTGACAGTTGGATTTTCCAAAAAAACAAAATAACAGGAAATGAATACAGTTGATGAAGTGTAAACAAATCGTTTGGAATAGTATGCTATTTGTTCTACTTCCCAACAGTCTTTCTCTGAGGCATCTCTTCGAGAGAGAGTGAGGCACTGACACCAGGGGGTAAGTCAAGTTCCCCAGGGTAGAAATGAGCACTACAAAACAAAAATGTATATTATGTGAAAAAAAAAAACTGATGAAATATTCATTAATTAAACAAGTAACTGGTGCCTTGAAATACATTCGATTCTCCAAACATTTGAAGCCAATCTTGTAAGAGTCATAAACAATTACATCATGAATATCATGCTGTGACGATTACTGGTCGTCTCTGATCATAAGAAGAAATATTTGATTTTGTTGTTGGCGTGTTGGCTATTTATAAAAAATATTTTAAAAAATTAACGACTTTACCAGTTTAAAAACTTGAATAACAAAACATGAAACGACGGAGTATCAAACATGTGCGATGTGTGTTCAACTTATATATCGCAGAAAAAGTCAGATTTTTAGAGCAGGGTTATGTTGTTTTTAAAATTATATGATGTCCTTTTGCTTTTAAAAAGTATATTTATTAGCATATTTTAAAATTTACTCGATTCAATCTTTTTTTAGCTAGACAGAATACAATCGTTAACCTTTTATAGTATTTTTTACACAAATGTAGAAAATAACGGCAGTATATAAATAGTACACGTTTCAAAGATTATAAGTCGAAAATGTCTGGGTTTTCTTTTTTACTTAACAAATAAAAGTGATACATCTGTTTCCATATTATCCTAACAAATATAATTTTGCACACAAAAAAAACGTAGCCACATACTGTATTAAATGTCCTAATGTTTTTCTCTGTTTGAAATTAAAATAATAAATAAACTGTTCCACAATTGTCCACGCATTGTTGTTTTAGTTTAATTCTTTTCTGATGAGAATCCAATAGAGAGCTAACAAAAGATATCTTACTAGTAAATGATTATCTTTATCTACCTTCTTAACTTTGACCTATGGTGTCAGCAGACTACTTCTATCACATTAGAACATTATTATATAGGAGAGACATTGGACAAGTCTGGTCTTGTGGTAAAAGATGTGAAGACAATATATATGATGCCACGTGACAACATTGTCCCCAAACTACACATTCTGACATTGGCAATGAAGAGGACTTATAAATCTATCCCAACATTGGAATTATATTTACAAGCTATGTCACATACACAACCTCGAACTGACTTCGTTGCTGTTTGAATTTGACATGTCAGCTTTTGAATATTCGCCTAGATACTTCTTATCTATTTTGAATCATTTCACCTTTAAGATGGTTGCATTCTTACTGAACCGACTCACCTTGAAGCTGGAACTAAGAGATCGTTTTTCACGTCTCACACCAAACTACATACGGCAATGATAGGGACCTCGAAGTTCATGGACTCAAACCACCCATGATTGATCACTGGAGAGTCTACTTTCCCATCGCAGAGATCAACCTGAAACTATTGTACCTGAGCAAATATACCATTTACAATAATGATACTATCAGTATTTTAGAGAAACTTAGATTAACATAGCTTATATTTAAAATGTTGCTTAGTTCAATTTCGTATGTGAATGTTGCAAAGTAGAATAAACTAGGAAGTTATTGTATATATCCACGTTAAATAAATATTTGCCCCTTTGACAAACGAAGACCTCAGCGGAAAAACCAGACATGTCACATTTTGAAGATTTTTAGAAAAGTGGATTTTAAAGTTTGAAAGCATCCATTATTTTCACATGTTAAAATAAAATGCTATAATTTTGTTTGTAGCCAGAGATACCATTTTTCTTTAAAAATATATCAGTTATTAAATATTTTGTGACATTTTACTACATTTTTACAGCTTTTTACCGGGCTGACCCAAAATTGTGACTTGTCTGCTTTTTCCACTGAAAATGGAAAACTTTTTTAAAACCATATTTTATGGCTTTTAAAAGGCCATTATTTATCTACTTCATCACAAAGTCAACTTAATTGACCACTTTTAATAATAAAACCAATTGAGGCCGAAAACCCCGCTGTTATTTTACCCAAAAAAATAATGAAAAGTAATATTTTTTACCAAAAAAATGTAAAGCCAAAGCAGTGTTCAGTGTACACGCCACTGATATCTTGTACTGTTGGTGTAATGAGTCAATGATAATGTAATCAATTATATAAAATTTATACTTTCACAGTGTCATTACCATTCAGTTTGTTATAAATTATATTTAACACATGACCCTGAACTGGTATTGAAGTTAATGAAATTAAAATATGCTTGTTGTATGCTATTTTTATACACACTAGAACTAGCATCAGTAATCGCTCAGTTGATTGTAAAGGTAGTGATTTTCATTCAAATAAAATAAAGAGATTAGGGCCTACATTTTCAATTACAATGAAAAGATAAAGGTAGTTATAGTATGTTTAACAGCTTTTAATCGGGTGGCCGAGTGGTCTAAACAGAGCAAATCTCAAGTTGATGGTCTGGAGTTCAATTCCAGCAAGAACCCGCCAGCACCCCGGGTAGATGGGACCCGTTAACCTTGGATGGCAACTCATCTAAGAGCAGGAAACTCTGAAATCAAACCCGGAGATGGAGTCCCGAAAGGCGGATAACATTGATACAATGAAAAATTCCGACAACTCCTGCAATGCCCCTGGAGCCAAGCTGTATCATCCGACAATGCTCTGATGACTTAGTACATGATTCAATTTTTATGTAATTAGATTAATGATTGTAAACAGTATACTACTAATAGGATTGTTTGTTTGAGATTGTTACTTTTTGTATGACCCATAAGTGATTCCATACCCCTACACGGTGAGTAGAATCTAGCGGAAGAGGGGGGATATGTCAAGGGTATGAGAATACCTGTTTTTATGTGTAGATGATTGTTTTCATGTTTGATAGGGAAAGATGTTGAGTTAGAGATTTTATGTGTAGCTGTATGTTTTTGTGTGAGAGTGTTGTGACGCAATTGTGTAAGGGGATATGACGCGTTAGTTTTAGTCGATGTTGTGATGGAAGATTGATGGCAGTTATACTGGATGAACTGTTTGGATTTCTATATTGAGAAACGTTTGGTTGCAGTGATTTGATTATCAAATCTGAAATTATACATCAACTATAGTTAATGGAGTAGTGTTAAATAAACCCCTATCTAATTACAAACCTGTTAACGTTTGTTGTATTATTATCTGTTGATATTAGCTATAATGTTCAGGGATCAAGTGAGAGACTTGGCCAGACAAGTAGACAATCATTGCCATGAGTGGATATGTACAACACAACAGATTCAACGTTTCGACAAGTCTGTATTGCTTTGTTGTTGTTTTTTTTGTATACCACTTTTTAGTAAAAATATACAAGTCATGGAAATTTCTAGACCATATTTTTTATTGAAAAACACATAGGATATTATATATTTATAAACTAGAGAGCTTCTCAAATACGCTAATATTTATCTCTTACATTTTCAATCCCTTTTATTGAAAATTTTTATTTTTTTTAAATTTTTTTTTGTAAATTTGCTATTAGCCTAAATAATTATATTGAGTCTAAATCTTGTGACAATTTTTTTTAAAAAACAGCACTTTATTATAAAGAATCCCTACCTGGGACCACCGCTATTTGGGCCAACCCCTAACTGGGCCCGCCCCATAAATAATCCCGACCCACCCAGGCCCGCCCCGACATTGCTTTAATGCAAACGTCTAGAGTTTGGCACTTTGTTTTGAAAGTTGTTTTATTGAAATCATGACTACATCAAAGTGACATTTCTTAACGTCTTCTGTGTCAATAATTATATGATTTTCATAAAATGTTTTTGAATATTAATTAAAGTTAATTTTGAAAATTCTTAATAGTTTCAATTGATTATATAAAATTCTACAACATATTTTGTTTAAAATTCCAAATCTATACCAGATGTCTTACGCTGTACTTCAAGAGTTTATGTAAATTGTTTCATCTTGGAAAAACGTGGTAAGCATTGGTTTTGTTGTCATAACGTGATAAACATATTTTTGTTGTCATAATGTGGCAAACATAGGTTATGTTTTGAGATGACTTTTATTGGTTAGTATATATGGATCAAACTTTTATATGTTTATAACCTTCTCGTCTCTAGGGATAGCCCTTGTTTGATTTTATTATTTGCTTGTGTCTAGAGATAACTCTCGTATAAATGTATGACCTGCTTGTGTTTAGGGATACATCTCGTATGATTGTATCACAAGCTTGTGTCTAGTGATATATCTCGTATGATTGTATGACCTGCTTGTGTCTAGGGATACATCTCGTATGATTGTATCACCTGCTTGTGTCTAGGGATACATCTCGTATGAATGTATGACCTGCTTGTGTGTAGGGATACATCTCGTATGATTGTATGACCTGCTTGTGTCTAGGGATACATCTCGTATGACTGTATGACCTGTTTGTGTCTAGGGATACATCTCGTATGAATGTATGACCTTCTTGTGTATAGTGATACATCTCGTATGATTGTATGACCTGCTTGTGTGTAGGGATACATCTCGTATGATTGTAGGACCTGTTTGTTTCTAGGGATACATCTCGTATGAATGTATGACCTGATTGTGTCTAGGGATACATCTCGTATGAATGTATGACCTGCTTGTGTCTAGGGATACATCTCCTATGAATGTATCACCTGCTCAGAAAATGATCCTTAATTCAGCTGTAAACTTTGGGTGTTTTCTTACACACTGGCAAATACGGCAATAGGCAACCAGGCGATATCAATTGTAAAAATAACCTTTTTAGTCTTCACCACACAAACATTCAAAGTAAAGAGAACATTGTTCATCTTACTAATTATAATAATAGTAAACTTTATTTCAAAACGCGCGGTACATAAACGAGTATATTAAAAAACAAATGAAACAATCTATAATAGACCTCATTGAAATACAAAATGCAACATTGCACAAACTATATACGAGAATACCCATTATATGTCTTTCATATCTTGTAATCATAAACAACACAGACCATTACACATCTACAAGATAATATCGAGTTAGACAACATCTTCCCAGCAGGTGTTTGTGAGATTGATATGTCTTTATTTCAGTTTTGAAAGATTCAAGTGACTGGCTGCTTCATGAGTGACTGGCAGGGTGTTACAAATTGTTGTGATAGCAAATGCGAAAATGCGCCTCTCGTAGAGTCTCAAGGTAAACACGTGGCATTGAGAGTTTCCCCCAATCAGATGAGCGTAATTGTCAAATTGATACATACGGCGTAAGCAGCACTTTAAGATAGGACGGTGCCAGGTCATGTAAGTAGCGGTAGGGCATCATCGCTATTTTATATTGTATGCGAGCACAGACCGGAAGGCAATACACGTTAGCATGTTTTAGCATGATCAAATTTGCATTTTCAAAGAACAATGCCAGCCGCATTATTCTGTGCTATTTGAATTTTATAGGAGCGTAGCTGGAAGACCCACCATAATAAAATTACAGTAGTCCAAGCGTGATAGAACGAATGCATACAACACCCTCTTTGAAGCATCTAACGTTAGGAATGGTCTTATATGACTAATTCTGCGCAGCTCTAAAAAAATTCGCATTAAAAATCTTGTTAATGTGGTTTTCCATAGTTAGTGTTCTGTTTAAGTAGACACCAAGGTTTCGCAATTTTTGAACAAACTGAATCTGTATACCTCGGAGGGTAAGGGTTTGTGTGTTATTTATATATTTTAGCTTTTTATTGGTAACAATGGGGATCAACTCGGTCTTTTCATCGTTCAATTTAATCTTGTTTATAGCCATCTTGTTCTTAACTGACTCCACTGTCTTCTGTGTCATACTTAAAAGCAGAGTTAATGAACTGAGAGGGGATCACAGGTTTCTGGAGTTAGGTATCTCCCGCAAACATGTGATATAGCATATCAAACTGCTTGATCATGGCACCCAGGGGCTGAACGTCCATATTAAAAAGCACCGGGCCTAGGAACTAGCCCTGGTGTACTACGGATTCGATGATAGATTTCTTTGTGGTCAAGCCGCTTCTGGTCATTGGACCCGATTTTTTAGAAACGAGCGAACAATCTCAGAACGGTATCGGTGAAAGCGAACGTATTTTCTAGACGTTTGAGAAGTATGCCGTGGTCAAGCGTATCGAACACAGCCGATAGATCAAGTAACGACCAACAAAAGCGATATATTTCCCTCACCACAAGATGTCAGAAGGTCATTTACGACGCGCAACCTGTCTCAGTAGAGTGATGCACTGACTGGAAAGGCTCAAACAAGTCACACTGAATGAGGTAATTCGGGAGCTGGCGGTGAACAACTTTCTCCAAAAACTTGGATTAAATGTTAGATGATAGAAGGGGGGATAATTTCTCAACACATTCTGGTCGAGATTCACCTTCTTTAGCGGTGGAGCTACAACCGCCTCTTTAAAAGAGGATGGAAAAATACCAGATTTTAGAGACTGAGTTATGTTATTAGTTATGACATGGACTATTTTATTTAAACATTCGTACAACAGCCTTGCTGGAAGAAGGTCAAGCAAAAATAACTTTTTCGGGAGTCAGCAAGGATTTTATTCACATCAGATCTAGTTACCTCCGAAAATTCGCTCCTAGGAGTGCCGTTAAACGGGAGCATCGGGGTAAATGTCTCATTTTTATTTACTTAGTTTACATGTTTTAATAATTGTAAAGCGCTTAGAGCTTTATGATAAGCGCTATATAAAAATGCCTAAATAAATAAATACATAAAATGTCAAGTCTCACCCTGGTCTACGTAACTTTCGTTATAAAGATCTCATTGAGAGCGTCCTGCAGCTCGCCCAGTCGGAACATAGATGTCTGACTAGTGTTGAGTTTGCGCAAATTAATCTATCAAACAAAATTAAAAATTAAATTTTAAAAATAAAACATATTAAAATGTAATAAAAGTGTGTTCAATAACAAACATCGAATAGCTTCATAAATTTTCTTAGATAGGATGCATTGTTTAGATAAATTAATCTCAAATCGGGCAACAAGTGTCACATTTTAAGTGGGTCCTTAAAATATCAAAGAAGAAGAGGTATGTTCAAATAGTCAATCGTAGATGTAAACGAGAAAGGGGGGGGGGGGGGGGATTTTACGGTTAGATTTATTGGCTAGTTACCGCGCCACAGGTTCAACAACATGCCAACAGACATTAATTTTTTGTGATATATTTTAACTTAGAGTCACCGCTTGTCTCTAAACACAGTGGCGTAGCTAGAGTTGGTGCTGCGGGTCAAACACTTTTTGCTGCCCCCTCCCCTTTCATTACAGTAAAGTCAAAAATGCCAACACTAAATATAAAGAAAGAAACTGCTGACTCTAGCGCCCCCGCTGCAGCCCCTATCTACGCCCCGCTGTAGTTCCTATCTACGCCATGCTGCAGCCCCTATCTACGCCCTGCTGCAGCCCCTATCTACGCCCCGCTGCAGCCCCTAT
>CAXITT010000941.1:10302-51140 GCA_964033795.1 Lymnaea stagnalis
CTCTCTCTTGTCAGTAATGAGACCTGCATGGCTGTATTGTGAAGTTAGACAATGGATTCAGTAATGAGATTATGTATGGCTGTGTTGAAGTGAAGTTAGATAATGGCAGTAATGAGATCATGCATGGCTGTGTTGTAGCGATGTCAGATAATGGTGTCAGTAAAAAGACAAAGAATGACTGTGTTGTTGTGAAATTAGAAGTTATACTTACACAGCAAGACTCTGCAGACTAAAAGCTTTACTCTTAATATTCATAAAACCGGTGGATAAATCTGAATGCCTTACGATTGTTTCTGCACGAAAAAACGATGTCACTGGAAAATTATAAAATCAGACAGTTATGGAATTTCGTTTGAGAGTTGAGTAAAGTTTAAGAAGAGAATGGCAGAATAAATATTTAATATCAACAATGAAAGAGTCACGACTTTCTGTTCTGGTTCTGCTATCATTTGAAGGTGATACGGTGAAGGGTATTGATTGTGATCAAGTTATTGACAATTTGCAGCTGTGAAGACCTGGAAAGGACAGTTTTTAATACAGTAAATTTAGTTTTAAAAATCTATTACTTAACGTTGATACAGTTCTTAAATATATTTACTTTATGACCTACATTTTTTGACCTTGTCATTGTTATACTGTTAATCGATTTTAACAAGAAGAAATTTATCATGTAGGTCAGGGGGAGCTGAAGGGATGACACAACTAGTTTACAACACTAGGTGTCATCAACCTTGGCTACGGCCCTGTAATATAATGCGTCTCTTTATCTATTTAACTACTGTTCTTGTACAAATCTACTTAGCTGGGAAATCAATAAGAGTGCATTATGTCTCTATAATTTAATTTATATATATTGGTAGTAGCCTACCGGGTGGGTAAATACATGACCATGCTTAGAGTTTTTAACTAACTTACTTCCAATTGTTTAAGATGTAATGAAGTTCTAAGATAACTAAATAACAAATTGATCACAAAGTTTATGTCTTTAAAACTCAAGAATACAACTTGTACTTAATGGCAATACACAATATATACTAAACAATATTTAAACGATGTGACAGTTAAGATTAAAACAATGTAATGTGCATGCTCATTTTAAATATATTTAAAGTATTAAAAGTTTTTAAGTAAAATGATCGACTTCGTTGTCTCACAACTCACTATGTACGTTTACAGCACTGTTTGAACTAATCCAAAGATAGTAACATAAATAATGAATAACACTTTTTTTATATATTTTTTTTTAAACATGCTTTTCCAAAAAAAAAGAAAAAAACTAAATAGAATAATTCAGAGTTCTCACAAATGCAGTTTATTACTGTTGCATAATTTAAGTTGATGGAATTTCTTTTCTTACATATTAAAAACAAAAGTAGAAAGCTTTTCCAAAAAAAAAGAAAAAAACTAAATAGAATAATTCAGAGTTCTCACAAATGCAGTTTATTACTGTTGCATAATTTAAGTTGATGGAATTTCTTTTCTTACATATTAAAAACAAAAGTAGAAAAGGATATGCAAACAAAATTGTTTAAAAGGGAAATAATTGTTTATTCTTTTATGTATTTATTTATAGAGGGATATATATCTTAGATTATGTGGGACATATTTTAATTTGTAAAACAAAATTGTAACAATAAAATATTTACAATAAAATTTACAAAAATAATTGTCCCCAAACCGAAATTGTATTTTTTCTAACTTGCTTATGTTGTTTTAAGGAAACAATGAGATAAAATTTATACAATAAATTTAATTTTAATTCAAAAGCCTAACCAAAGCGTTGGGAAAATGCTCTTATTTGTTTGAACACGAGATTGCGTTCTAATTCGATCCCCTCCTATAGGGATGCAACATACAAAATGAATGGCAAGTTCACCAAGCAGCCAAGCAAACATGCAAGATACTGTCTATGATAAGTGAGCATGTGACATAAAATCTGTCCTTTGCCAGCGTAAGAAAATGAAATCCTTCTATTAAATTTTCGAGATTATTTTTTATTTTAAATAATTATTTTTGTCATCAGTATAACGTGGTTGCTTTTATTTAAAGCCGATAATGCCCCCCACCCCCTCTCTCTCATTTACATCTACAATTTAATATTTAAACAAATCTATACTTCTTTCTCCTCCTCCATATTTCAAGGGCCCACTCTAAAATGTGACACTTGTTGCCTAATTTGAGATTTATTTATCTAAACATTCATCATATCTAAGAATAGTCTTGAAGTTATGAGATGTTTGTTATTGGACATATCTTTTTGGTAAAAGTATATTTTAATATGTTTTATTTGATAATACAGATTTTAATTTTGTTTGAGAGATATATGTGCGCAACCTAAACGCTAGCCAGACAACTTTGGGCCGACTGGGGTGAAGACTAATAAGGTTATCTTTACATTGGTTGCTTGTGTGGTGAAGACTAATAAGGCTATCCTTACATTGGTTATTTGTGTGGTGAAAACTAATAAGGTTATCTTTACATTGGTTGTTTGTGTGGTGAAGACTAATAAGGCTATCTTTACATTGGTTGTTTGTGTGGTAAAGACTAATAAGGCTAACCTTACATTGGTTTTTTGTGTGGTAAAGACTAATAAGGTTATCTTTACATTTGTTGTTTGTGTGGTGAAGACTAATAAGGCTATCCTTACATTGGTTATTTGTGTGGTGAAAACTAATAAGGTTATCTTTACATCGGTTGTTTGTGTGGTGAAGACTAATAAGGCTATCTTTACATTGGTTATTTGTGTGGTGAAAACTAATAAGGTTATCTTTACATCGGTTGTTTGTGTGGTGAAGACTAATAAGGTTATCTTTACATTGGTTATTTGTGTGGTGAAAACTAATAAGGTTATCTTTACATCGGTTGTTTGTGTGGTGAAGACTAATAAGGCTATCTTTACATTGGTTATTTGTGTGGTGAAAACTAATAAGGTTATCTTTACATCGGTTGTTTGTGTGGTGAAGACTAATAAGGTTATCTTTACATTGGTTATTTGTGTGGTGAAAACTAATAAGGTTATCTTTACATCGGTTGTTTGTGTGGTGAAGACTAATAAGGTTATCTTTACATTGGTTATTTGTGTGGTGAAAACTAATAAGGTTATCTTTACATCGGTTGTTTGTGTGGTGAAGACTAATAAGGTTATCTTTACATTGGTTATTTGTGTGGTGAAAACTAATAAGGTTATCTTTACATTGGTTGTTTGTGTGGTGAAGACTAATAAGGTTATCTTTACATTGGTTATTTGTGTGGTGAAAACTAATAAGGTTATCTTTACATTGGTTGTTTGTGTGGTGAAGACTAATACGGTTTTATTTCCATTTGATGTTGATGTGTTAAAGACTAATTAATACATATACAATTACTTAGGATTCTTGTATTGAACCCTCCTGTGACTGCAAATGTTTTGGTCTGAAATCGTTGTCTGTGGAAAGTGATATGTCAGACAATGACTATTTTTATATCATGTCCTATCAATATGTAGCCTGGTTGCATATTGCCGTAATTGCCAGAGTGTGAGAAATCACCGCAACTTTACAGCTGGATTGATGGGCATTACCACTAGCAGGTGATAAAGTCATACAAGAGTTACCCCTAGTTACACGCAGGTGATACATTCATACGAGAGTTATCTCTAAAAACAGGCAGGTCATCAATGCATGCAAAGGTATCCCTACAGACGAGAAGGCGATAAACTTTTACAAGACTTATCCACATGGACCTAGAAATAAAAGTAGTTTCACAACGAAACATATGTTTATCACGTTAAGACAACAAAACATATTTTTATCACGTAATGCCAACAAACATTATGTTTACCACGTTATAATAACGAAATCTATGTTTACCACGTTATGCCAAAAAATTATATGTCAACCACGTTATGCCAACAAAATCTTTAGTTACCATGGTATGCCAACAGAGCAACTGTGTACCATGTTATGTCAACAGAGCAACTGTGTACCATGTTATGTCAACAGAGCAACTGTATACCATGTTATGTCAACAGAGCAACTGTGTGCCATGTTATGCCAACAGAGCAACTGTGTACCATGTTATGTCAACAGAGCAACTGTGCACCACGTTATATCAACAGAGACTTTGTTTACCCTGTTTTGACAACAAACCGATGTTTGCCACGTTATGTCAAGATGAAACAATTGACACGTAAAACTTCTTGTAGAGATTTGGATTTTTAAAAGTAAAATACTTTGTAGAATCTTCAGCATTCATTGAAAACTTTAAAGAATGTAAGGAAAAAAAAAAGAAACTTAAATAAAATATAATTACATAATATTTTAGGAAACTCATAGAATTATAGAAATATAAGAACTTAAAAAAAATAGTATTTGTATAATTTTAAAACTTTGTTTGTTTGTGTATAAATCAATCGCTCTAGAATAAGATGTGCAAGTACAGATTTTTTTTTAAAATTGCTATTTATGTAATTAGGATTTCAATATTAAGCCTTTCAAAAACAAGTGCCAAACTCTAAAGTGCTTAGGGGGGTCGGGCATAGTTGGGTCGGAACTTGCTGTGACGTGCCTAGGTGGATTGGACCTAGGTGGGTCGAGCCTAGAGGTGGGGATAATTTATAATAAGGTTTATTTATTTTACCGTAAATAAATATTTAGAGGAATACTCAAGATTAGGAAATAAAAATGTACCATTATAAGGGGTAAAAAAAATGTAAGAGACATAGACCAGCGTATTCGAGAAACTATGTGAATTGTATGATTGTGTAAACCCATTTTCACAAATGTTGATCTGTATATTTCCATTAATTTTAAATTTAAACTAAAATGAGATATGAGGGGAAAAACAACAACATAGACACACAAAACTTAACGGAAATTTCAAACCCAATCAAACACGTTCTAGTGGATAATTAATTCATATATCCTTTATACACACCGCTAAAAGTAATGCACATTATTCAAAGTCATTGGAACGTACGCCATGCTCATTAAGGCTTACTAAAAATTGTACACAAATATTCACTTTAAAACATTCTTCCAAATCACTTAAAATTCAACAATTCCATTTATTTTACTCTCTGCCCTCTACATTTAACGACGTTTAAATTGTAGTTGTGGAGATAATTTGATTGTGACTAAACTTTCCAGGGATACTCTCTAGGCCAGGAAGAATTACCATGTTAAATTTGATTGTGATCCATTGGTTTTTTTTTTCTTGTGAGAAAATGACCCATTGACAAATAACCAAACATAATCACAATGATCTTCACGTAACAGATGAGGGAAATATGACATGGTGCCATTTCTGTGAATAAATGGTGACTACCTTTCTTGCATTTAAATCTCTGGAACTTACTTGATGATTAATTTCAAATTAATGTATTCGTCTGAGATTTTTTTTTTTACCTCCATAATTGACACAACCCTGGTTTATAAACATTTCAAATCAGATTACCAATTTTCACTATTGATACAACGCTGGCCTATACAAAAATATTTATATCATGCACGCAAAGATTATCATTGAAACAACGCTGGTATATAAATATTTAATATCAGATCACCACAGTTTATCATTGACACAACGCTTGTCAAAAAACATTTCATGTCAAAAAAGCACAGTCCATATTGACAGAACGCTTGTCTATAAACATTTCATATCACATCAGAACAGTTCATCATTGACACTGGTCTACAAAAATTTTGTATGAAACCAGCAGAGTCTATCACTTTTAAACATTGAAACGAAATAGACTGGGGTCACTTGTGTTAACTTGTTAACTGCCTATCTCTTTATGACAAACATTTCAATATTTTCTAAAACTACATCAATTATTGAAAGCCCACTACATCCATTACTTCCAACCCATTACATCAATTATTGACAGCCAGCTACTTCATTATTGACATCATCAACATCCGTTTTGACAACCCCTTTACATAAATTATTGACAAAACATTACATCCATTTTTTACCAAACCCTACATACATTAATGACAAAACCTTACATACACTATTGACAGCCCCTAACTCAATTAGTGATAGCCTTTAAATGCATTATTGACAGCCACCTACAGCAATGATTACCAGTCCCTATATACATTATTGACAGCCCCTATCCCAATCACTGACATACTCATTCATCTATTTTTGACAGTCCCTTACATCCGTTTAGCTAACTCCCTAATTCCATTTTTGACAGCCCCTAAATCCATTATTGACCGCCAAAACATGCATTATTAAAAATTCCCCATATATATTCCCCAGATCCCTGTATTCATTATTAAAGCTAATACATCCCTTATTGATAGTCCGCTATATCAACATTGACACCCATACATCCATTATTAGAGTCCCTGCATCCACTACTTACTGATTCTGATATCAATTTTTGAAAGCCCCTACATCCATTATAAAATCCACTTTTGACAGCTCCATACATCCATTATTGAAATCCCCTACATCGATTATTGACATTTACCTGACCATTTTTGACAAACCCATGCATCTATTATTGACAGCTCTTTTAATCCATTATTACCAATCATTTTCATACGTCGTTGACAGGAATCATTAAAACCTTAAACTCATACACATTATGTCATTAATATTAATTCAATCACTTTATCCATTATCCATGATCCTTCTTTTCGTCACTACACTCCAAAATCAATATACTTAATCCATTTCATTCCTTTATTATATACTGATTTTAAAGGGGGTTTGGAAGGGACCTGATGGGCAATAAGTCACTAACTTTTACTTGATTATCTATCTGGGCAACTACCAGGTGTCTGAAATCATTTTTAGACACTTTACCACTTCATGTCAACTGAGACACTTACCACTTTATGTCATCTGAGAGACTGACCACTTCATGTCATCTGAGACACTGACGACTTCATGTCACCCGATAAATTTACAACTTCATGTCATCTGAGAGAATGACCACTTCATGTCACCTGAGACACTGACCTCTTTATGTCAACTGAGTCACTCGCCACTTCATGTCATCTGAGAGACTGACCACTTCATGTCACCTGAGACACTGACCACTTCATGTCATCTGGGACACTGACCACTTCATGTCAACTGAGTCACTCACCACTTCATGTCATCTGAGAGACTCACCACTTCATGTCATCTGAGAGACTGACCACTTCATGTCACCTGAGACACTGACCACTTCATGTCATCTGGGACACTGACCACTTCATGTCAACTGAGTCACTCACCACTTCATGTCACCTGAGACACTGACCACTTTATGTTACCTGAGACACTGAACACTGTTTATCAACTAAGACACTAACCACTTTTTATTAACTGAGACAATAACCACTACTTTTCAACTGAAACACTGACTTCATGTCACTTGACACAATTGGCTTGCAGCTAAACACAGGGAGGACCTTGAACTCAGGGTCAACAACACCGTCATTAACAACGCCGGTCCGACTCACGGACAGCTTAGAGAAGTTTTTTCTCTTCTTTTAAATGGACGGAATTAATTTGACTAACTGCTCCAAGCCTTCCATCCATTAAATCAACCTTCAGACACTTTGGGACTGCATATTTAAAAAAAAAAAAATTAGAATGCATTAGTAATCGTACAAATCATTTTCTCAATTTTTTTCGAAAACAAGGAAAATGATTTTACAGTGACAAAAAGTGTATTGCGATTGATAAAAAAATCACTTTATTTCAATGAACTGAGACATTATTGTAAAGATAAACATTTCCTGTATGTGTTGTTGTTTATTTTAATTAAAAAAAAAAAAAAAAAAATTGTTTTTATTTTTTTTTAAAAATTATTTTTTTTTTTTTTTTTTTTTTTATGCCATTTGCCTCGTCACTTAACATGTTAGCATTCTTTCTGCAATTTTCATCATGTCTCAATAATTTCTATTGATGTCTGCCATTTGCCTCGTCACTCAACATGTAAGCATGCATTCTACCATTTTCTTAATGTCTCAATATGTTCTTATGATTACTGTCATTTGCCTCGTCGCTCAACATGTTAGCATGCTTTCTGCCTTTTGCCTCATGTCTCAAAATGTTCTCATGGTGTCTGCTATTTGGCTCATGTCTCAAAATAATCTCATGGTGTCTGCAATTGGGCTCATGTCTCAACATGTTGTCATGATGTCTGCAACTTGGCTCATGTTTTTATATGTTTTCATGCTGTCTGCCATTTGCCTCATGTCTCAATATGCTCTTATGCTGTCTGCAAGTTGGCTCATGTTTTAATATGTTCTCATGATGACTGCAAATAGGCTCATGTCGCAATATGTCTTATCTTATCTGCTACGTTGCTCACGTATCAACAAGTTCTTGTGATGTCTGCCCACTGGCTCATATCTGAACACGTTCTCATGCTTTTTGTCACTTGGCTCATGTCTCAACATGTAGTCATCATGTTGCAAATTGGCTCATGGCTCTACATGTTCGTATAATATCTGCAATTTATTGTATGTCTATTCTTTTTTATTCAGTCTGCAACTTATTTCATGTCTCTACATATTCTAATTTTATCTGCCACTTGACTTATGTCTGTGAATTTAATCATGCTGTCTGTCACTCGGCTCATGTCTCAAGATAATATCATGCTGTCGACAAGGTTCAAGTGTCACATGTTCTTATGCAGTATGCCACATGTCTCAGTCCTCTACAAGTTCTCATGCCGTCTGTAACTTTTTTCTTGCATCTACATGTTCTTCTGATGTCTGCAACTTGCCTTATTTGTCTACATGCTATCATGCTGTCTGTCACATGGCTCGTGTCTCAACATGTTATTATGCTGTTGCGTATTGGTTCATGACTCAATATGCTCTAATGATGTCTACATGTTCTTATTTTATCTGCCATTTGACTTATGTCTTTACATTTAATCATGCTTCCTGCCATTTGCCTCATGTCTCAACATACTATCATTCTGTCACCATTTTACTCGTCTCTACATGTTCTCTTAATGTCTGTCAATTGGCTCATGTCTCTACACATTCTCATGTCTACCACTTGACTCATGTCTCAAAATTATTATTATGTATTCTGGAACTTGGCTCATGTCTCATCATGTTATTATGCTGTCTGCCACTTTTTTCGTGTCCCTTTATGTTTTTATGGTGTCTTCCACTTGCCTCATGTATCTACTTGTTCTAATGGTGTCCGCTACTTGGCCCCTGGCTCAACATTATCTGACGCTTCTGCCATGAGGCTCTTGTCTTCGTCCATCTTTGACTGATATAATAATACTATTACGTCAAACTAGAAGGTGCAGAATAAAGATACAGACTATTTTCTGTAACCAAAGGAACCATAGGATCATTGAACAGCATGGGCGCCGCAGAAAACTTTCTAGGGGGGGGGCAAAAAAAATCGATTAACTTTCCAGGGGGGGGGGCAACAAATTTTAAGTAATAATTTAATATAGTTTTAATTTATTGTACAGTATTTGTATGGTGACCGAACGGACAGGACATCAGCTTAGTTACTTTCTCTATATTTTCTCTTTACTTTAATACATTTTTGTCTATTTTTTGTCTAAAAATGTGTTATCAAATCAATCCAGGGGTGGGGGGGCAATTGCCCCACCTTGCCACTACCTGCGGGCGCCCATGTTGAACAGTACTTCAAAACACATCAATATCATGTATATTTGCTGCGATCATATAGCTTGACTGTAACGCTGACATATCTTTCAGTTAAGTGATGTTTTACAGACACAAACACTTATACACTAGTTAATGGCACTATTTCAATATATAATACAGACACAAAAACTTATACACTAGTTAATGGCACTATTTCAATATATAATACAGACACAAACACTTATACACTAGTTAATGGCACCATTTCAATATATAATACAGACTCAAACACTTATACACTAGTTAATGACACTATTTCAATATATAATACAGACACAAACACTTATACACTAGTTAATGTCACTATTTCAATATATAATACAGACACAAACACTTATACACTAGTTAATGTCACTATTTCAATATATAATACAGACACAAACACTTATACACTAGTCAATGGCACTATTTCAATATATAATACAGACACAAACACTTATACACAAGTTAATGGCACTATTTCAATATATAATACAGACACAAACACTTATACACTAGTTAATGGCACCATTTCAATATATAATACAGACTCAAAGACTTATACACTAGTTAATGACACTATTTCAATATACAATACAGACACAAACACTTAAACACTAGTTAATGTCACTATTTCAATATATAATACAGACACAAACACTTATACACTAGTTAATGTCACTATTTCAATATATAATACAGACACAAACACTTATACACTAGTCAATGGCACTATTTCAATATATAATACAGACACAAACACTTATACACTAGTTAATGGCACTATTTCAATATATAATACAGACACAAACACTTATACACTAGTTAATGTCACTATTTCAATATATAATACAGACACAAACACTTATACAATAGTCAAAGGCACTATTTCAATATATAATAAAGACACAAAAACTTATACACTAGTTAATGGCACTATTTCAATATATAATACAGACACAAATACTTATACACTAGTTAATGTCACTATTTCAATATATAATACAGACACAAACACTTATACACTAGTTAATGACACTATTTCAATATATAATAAAGACACAAACATTTATACACTAGTTAATGGCACCATTTCAATTTATATACAGACACAAACACTTATACACTAGTTAATGTCACTATTTCAATATATTATACAGACACAAACACTTATACACTAGTCAATGGCACTATTTCAATATATAATACAGACACAAACACTTATACACTAGTTAATGGCACTATTTCAATATATAATACAGACACAAACGCTTATACACTAGTTAATGGCACTATTTCAATATATATTACAGACACAAAAACTTATACACTAGTCAATGGCACTATTTCAATATATAATACAGACACAAACACTTATACACTAGTTAATGGCACTATTTCAATATATAATACAGACACAAACACGTATCCACTAGTTAATGGCACTATTTCAATATATAATACAGACACAAACACTTATACCCTAGTTAATGTCACTATTTCAATATATAATACAGACACAAACACTTATACACTAGTCAATGGCACTATTCTAATATATAATACAGACACAAACACTTATCCACTAGTTAATGGCACTATTTCAATATATAATACAGACACAAACACTTATACACTAGTTAATGTCACTATTTCAATATATAATACAGACACAAACACTTATACACTAGTCAATGGCACTATTTCAATATATAATACAGACACAAACACTTATACACTAGTTAATGGCACTATTTCAATATATAATACAGACACAAACACTTATACACTAGTTAATGTCACTATTTCAATATATAATACAGACACAAAAACTTATACACTAGTTAATGTCACTATTTCAATATATAATACAGACACAAAAACTTATACACTAGTTAATGGCACTATTTCAATATATAATACAGACACAAAAACTTATACACTAGTTAATGTCACTATTTCAATATATAATACAGACACAAACACGTATACACTAGTTAATGGCACTATTTCAATATATAATACACCAGTGGTCGGAAAATCACAGCTCGCAAGCCGCATACGACTCTATATTTAGATGATGGCAACTAGGCGAGTCAGCAACAAATCGGTTTTGATTCTAAAAATCATGGTTTTTGAAGAGTTATTGATAACAATTGTGGCTCTCAAAAAAAAAAATGTTATCGTCCTGAAGCTAATTGTGTGGCTCTTTTGACTGAAGAGTTTTCTGACCACTGAACCACATTAATAAAGCAATGTATGCATTATTTATTAGCAAACACAGTTAAGTGATCACTTCTAACTATGTTTTCTGGTAAACATTGTAAATACTTGAGGATAATTATTTTTATTAAATCAATTTAGAATATTTATCAATACTCTTGGTTTGAAAGTGAATCTTATAATGTCTTTAACAAAAAGAGAGTGAGGACACTGTACCCAGAGCACCAAACAAGTTGATGTACAAAAATGGGGTTCGGTGGTATTTTTTTCAGAATGTAACCAGCAATCAATCTAACCAGCACCCCATCTAAACAGCACCCAAACTAAACAGCTTCCCATACAAAAAATACCCTATCCAAACAGCAAAACATCCAAACAGCAACCTATCTAACCAGCAACTCAACTAACCAGCAACTTATCTAACCGGCTCACCGTTTAATCAGCACTTTAAATAGCAATTCTTTTGACAAGAAACACATTAAACTAGCATCCCATCAAACCAGCAGCTAACTTAACCAAAGACCGATTTAACCAGCTACTCATTTAACCAGCACCCCATTTAACCAGCTACTCATTTAACCAGCACTCCATTTAACCAGCTACTCATTGAACCAGCACCCCATTTAAACAGCTATTTATTGAACCAGCACCCCATTTAACCAGCAACTCACACAAAAGAATGGAAACTCTTGTAGGTAGATTACATTGGTACATTGAAACCAATCCCACCACACTTTTGACGCCCAAGGTGCCAAGCTGTATCATCCGCAGGGCTATCCAGCGGCGATGAGAGGGGCGATTTGCCGTTGGAATGCATAAACCTAGAAGAATAATCTCAGACCTTGTGGATAATCGTCTTGCGAAATCCAAATCATCACCAGGGGGTGACGGACACTAGGTAAACATAAAAATAATAATAAATATGGACATTATTGTGTATACATCTATTGGTTGGGAGGGTGAGGGTAGACAGTGTCGGGATTGAATTCGAGACATTTTTGGTAGTATTTTTAAATATAAACTAATCTAACTTTTTTTCCCCGGTAATTACTCTTAACAGTTATGAAAAAGTAAGGAATAATGTTTCATACTTGTTAGATGAAATTGTTGGCCTTCCTTGCTGTTATTGCTGTGGTATCATTAAGGGTAGGGATCGGTATCTCGTTGACAACCACTTATAAAATGCAAACTTGTTGTGGAGAAAAGGAGACACGCTAGTTAATCATACTTTGTTTCAAATAAATTTTACTTAAATTTGAAATGGTGTAGTTTTGTAAAAAACACTTATGATATAAAAGTTAAATAGATTTTTATTTATTTTAAGGATTAAATGATTTACAGCTTTTTGGAATATTAAAAAAAGTTAATTATTCATAACAAAAATAAAAAAAAAATCTTACACATTATACTCAATTTTAAGTCATAAGTTTTTTTTTTAAAACGTAAATTATTGTTTCCCTTGAAAAAAGGAATCTCCTGGTCTGCTCTTTAAAAAAATCTTTAAAAAACTGAACAACGAATTGGAATAACAGAAACATTAATCAGTATTTAATTAATAATTAAATTCGTTTGAAGGCAGATCCAACTGTCTTTGCAATTCTTTTTTTTTTTATACACTTTTTTTTTAAATAATGAATTAGCAAATTTATAAAATGTTTATATAAACACAAACAATATTTTTTAAAAATAAATTTTAATAAAACTAAAACAATTTTATTGTGTACAGAAACATTATATTTATATAACAGTTAGTGTAAATTACAGTTACATAATTTGGCTATATATCCCTATATTTATAACTCCTTTAAAATGACATCACAATAACTTAACTATACATATGACGAGATAGCACTTGTATTGTATTGTTGTTGTGTTTACATGAGCACATTAAAGCATTATGCTGAGATTGCTATTATAATGTTGTTTTGTTTACTTGGGCACAATCAACAACATTTTTGTGAGATGACTTTCTATTATGTTTTCTATTTTTCATTTCATTTTAGACGAAGTTTTAAAGCTAATAAAAGTTTTCAAGGGAAACATCGCTTTCCATCACAACTTTGTAACTCATTCTAATTATTGTGGTAGTAGCATGGTTAAAAAATGTACTTAATTGATTGTTCAGGATGCCGGCTTCTCTTCTGCCATGTATTGACTAATTCACTTCTTTCACTCCTCTACTTGATGGCCTGTCACACAAAGAAGTAGATGATAACTTCAATGAATAAATTGAATAGTACTTTATTATTACAATTACTACAACAGTAATAATAATATGTCTTGTATTGATATCCAAGTAACAAATCCAGAATGCAATTATCTCATACGTATATATTACTCCCCAGCATGATGGAAATAATTCACATGACAGTAAGTTAAACACGTTCTATCTTCTCTTCGACTTAAGGGGTACTGCCTTAATCACCCGAAACGTGCGTTTCACTTTCGCTTTACAAATATATAATTCATTCTCTTTTCCCGTGAAATAATGATAGTTATGGAGTTCACTATTCAACTCATGACACCTCCGTGACTTAATGGTTTCGTGTGCGAAATTGCAGACGTGGTCTGTTACAAACATGTTTTAGTAGATATCTTGAAAAATTGTTGTAACACATTTACATTTTTTAATATTTAGCAAACATACTGTAACACACTGTAATACTATGACATGGCGTGGGATCTTATTTCTTATGCTGTGGGTTATGTCAGTAGTATGGTTACTTATGTTATGTTGATATTTCAGGATGCCGACTAAGACTTCTTCATTCTTCCACTTATCATCCGGGCACGCAAATAAGAATACTGAATCCTGGTTAAACTTACAGTACTTTATTGAACACACTTTATACTGATAATATTAATAAATAATCCTTGCATGAATGTAATTTCACATATATATCTATAGTATTCCATCATTAAGAAAGACACGTCCTCACACTACTATAACTCAACTCAACTGTCTAATCACACAGCTCTCACGCTACTGTTCTCTACTGCTCTGCGCTCAGCTCTCACTATCTCAGTCAACTCATACTTTATTACCAGCAAAGCGTGGAAAACAACCGCTCTGACAAAAACATAATTTTACTCTCCAAAAACGAGGAGCTCACATTGTCCTCTCAAAATACATGGTCAACACAATTCACTGTTCACTCATGCTACCTCTCTGTTTTCATGTGAAAACATAGTCCGTTACACATACTAAATATTTTATTTTAAACACAAGATTTGCAACGGGTCCTCAAAATAGTTAAATATATATTTTGTATCTCTATCTTTATTTTTTAATATTAAAACTTCATTTTAACAACTTTGAGAGACGTATATTTCCCATTAAATATGCTTCACCATCGATGTCTAGCTATCATGTCTTATATAGTAGAACCCCGCTATAACGCGATGATCGGGGTCCATAAAATCGGATCGCGTTAAAAGCGGGGTTGCGTTAATGCGCAGTTTTACAATATTTAACTTTTCCCGAGAACATATCTGTGTGTACATGTACAATGTTGAAAAGTCGGCTTATCATCAGATGAAGAGAACATATCCGTGTGTACATGTACAATGTTGAATAGTCGGCTTAATGTCAGATGAATATTAACTGGAAGGTATTTATTAAGATAAATTCAAAATTATCGATGGCTAATATATTTATAGGTTATTACTATGTCAAGGTCATGTAATCATGAGGTAATGTGTATGTGTTGAATTTGGGACAAATGCGGATGATGAACTATTTTCATGTCACGGGCGAAAGATAGTTGAGTTAACGAGGCATGAGATTTTGGGGAATAAAAGAGGAGACAACTGTTCGAGTGGAGGGAGAGTACGTTCACAGAGGTTAGAGTGTGTAGAGACGGAAGTACATAAAATAAAGCACAAGCAAATCATAATTAATAAATATAATATATGTAAAATAATACATTTAATGTGTATGAGGTAAAGATTAGTATGCATGAAACAATACATTGAATAAGTGTGCACTAATAAAATTAATATGCAGGAAATTATACATAATACATTTTAAAACATAATAATAATACGCGTACCACTTCATTAGTCACAACTTTAGTCACAGTTAGTAGTAATAATGGCTTATTCAGTATCCTGCAAAGAATCGTTTTTTACCCATGCTAAAATATCAAGGAAACAAGGCTATACAATTATTCAGTCATCATCATCATGACTGCTTACAATCATATGAAGTCAATGGTGCTAGAAGTAATTAAGTAACTACTACACATTTTGAGATAATCAAGTTAATTTGTTTTCTTTTTGTCTACAAAATGTAAATTTATTAATTTTGTCTTGTTCAATTAATAGACTTATGTAAATTTAATGTGTTCAAATTTCTGCATTATACTTGTTTCAAACGGATAAACTAAGATTTCAGTTTTAATTGATTTTGAACAAAATATGACTCAAGTAAATTTAGTTTTGGGGTCTAATAAAGCAGTCTTTTCACGAAAACATTCATAACACGTTAATCTTAAATTACGCGGCATCTATTGCATTCCCAGTCTGCAACGGAGTTTAATCAAAATTATATACAAGAATCAAACGGTCCTCTCTATTTTCTTCTCGAGTCTTCTTTAATTTTCCTCCAGGGACCGTGTAAACGGAGTGTACATCCTTAAATTTCTGATGTTAGACTATTTATATCACCTTCCTCCATGCAAAGTCCAAGGTAAATAGAAGGTTCCTAAAAGATAAAATATATTTACAGACAAAAGTGCCTTAACTAAGCAAACAGAAGACTGACACTGGAACAAATATATTGAGAACAATGGAGAAGGTAATTTTTTATGTCATCTGTTGCGCTCCTACGGACCAAGGACTAAAGGGAATGATGATGATATTGAGATCTAGAAATAAATTAATATGTTTTTCTAATTCGTCACTAGCATCACCTCATTTGATTCAGATTGACATTCAGCATAATGTCTTTTACATGTTGTCTATGCTTCTACAGCTATCTATTTAAGTCATTTTGGTAAGTTTTTAAATTTCATACCTGAATGGGATGAAATGATTTGGACTAGTCAGTACATGGTTTTTGAAGTACATAGCTGAATGAAACACTTTAGAATATCTTCCTATACTCTTGATAAGCCTTCAAATGTTTCTTACGATATGTGTTTGTGTGGCTTCATGTGAGTGGAGTTTTTGTTAAAACGAAGACTTATCAAGAACTATATACGATACGCCATGGGATATTCAAGGCTTTTTGATCTGTGTCTGATGTTATTTTAACGGTGTACAGTTAAAGATATTGATTGTGATACTGTCATTGACTGGTTTGCTATTAAGAAAAGGTAAATCAAATTTTAAGTAACAATGAGAAAATCACTTTTGAACTGTCTCTACCTCTAACAAGATTAGTATAAATATATGCACAATCTAATATAGCTCAATGCAACTCTCACGCTACTGTTCTCTACTGCTCTGCGCTCAGCTCTCACTATCTCAGTCAACTCATACTTTATTACCAGCAAAGCGTGGAAAACAACCGCTCTGACAAAAACATAATTTTACTCTCCAAAAACGAGGAGCTCACATTGTCCTCTCAAAATACATGGTCAACACAATTCACTGTTCACTCATGCTACCTCTCTGTTTTCATGTGAAAACATAGTCCGTTACACATACTAAATATTTTATTTTAAACACAAGATTTGCAACGGGTCCTCAAAATAGTTAAATATATATTTTGTATCTCTATCTTTATTTTTTAATATTAAAACTTCATTTTAACAACTTTGAGAGACGTATATTTCCCATTAAATATGCTTCACCATCGATGTCTAGCTATCATGTCTTATATAGTAGAACCCCGCTATAACGCGATGATCGGGGTCCATAAAATCGGATCGCGTTAAAAGCGGGGTTGCGTTAATGCGCAGTTTTACAATATTTAACTTTTCCCGAGAACATATCTGTGTGTACATGTACAATGTTGAAAAGTCGGCTTATCATCAGATGAAGAGAACATATCCGTGTGTACATGTACAATGTTGAATAGTCGGCTTAATGTCAGATGAATATTAACTGGAAGGTATTTATTAAGATAAATTCAAAATTATCGATGGCTAATATATTTATAGGTTATTACTATGTCAAGGTCATGTAATCATGAGGTAATGTGTATGTGTTGAATTTGGGACAAATGCGGATGATGAACTATTTTCATGTCACGGGCGAAAGATAGTTGAGTTAACGAGGCATGAGATTTTGGGGAATAAAAGAGGAGACAACTGTTCGAGTGGAGGGAGAGTACGTTCACAGAGGTTAGAGTGTGTAGAGACGGAAGTACATAAAATAAAGCACAAGCAAATCATAATTAATAAATATAATATATGTAAAATAATACATTTAATGTGTATGAGGTAAAGATTAGTATGCATGAAACAATACATTGAATAAGTGTGCACTAATAAAATTAATATGCAGGAAATTATACATAATACATTTTAAAACATAATAATAATACGCGTACCACTTCATTAGTCACAACTTTAGTCACAGTTAGTAGTAATAATGGCTTATTCAGTATCCTGCAAAGAATCGTTTTTTACCCATGCTAAAATATCAAGGAAACAAGGCTATACAATTATTCAGTCATCATCATCATGACTGCTTACAATCATATGAAGTCAATGGTGCTAGAAGTAATTAAGTAACTACTACACATTTTGAGATAATCAAGTTAATTTGTTTTCTTTTTGTCTACAAAATGTAAATTTATTAATTTTGTCTTGTTCAATTAATAGACTTATGTAAATTTAATGTGTTCAAATTTCTGCATTATACTTGTTTCAAACGGATAAACTAAGATTTCAGTTTTAATTGATTTTGAACAAAATATGACTCAAGTAAATTTAGTTTTGGGGTCTAATAAAGCAGTCTTTTCACGAAAACATTCATAACACGTTAATCTTAAATTACGCGGCATCTATTGCATTCCCAGTCTGCAACGGAGTTTAATCAAAATTATATACAAGAATCAAACGGTCCTCTCTATTTTCTTCTCGAGTCTTCTTTAATTTTCCTCCAGGGACCGTGTAAACGGAGTGTACATCCTTAAATTTCTGATGTTAGACTATTTATATCACCTTCCTCCATGCAAAGTCCAAGGTAAATAGAAGGTTCCTAAAAGATAAAATATATTTACAGACAAAAGTGCCTTAACTAAGCAAACAGAAGACTGACACTGGAACAAATATATTGAGAACAATGGAGAAGGTAATTTTTTATGTCATCTGTTGCGCTCCTACGGACCAAGGACTAAAGGGAATGATGATGATATTGAGATCTAGAAATAAATTAATATGTTTTTCTAATTCGTCACTAGCATCACCTCATTTGATTCAGATTGACATTCAGCATAATGTCTTTTACATGTTGTCTATGCTTCTACAGCTATCTATTTAAGTCATTTTGGTAAGTTTTTAAATTTCATACCTGAATGGGATGAAATGATTTGGACTAGTCAGTACATGGTTTTTGAAGTACATAGCTGAATGAAACACTTTAGAATATCTTCCTATACTCTTGATAAGCCTTCAAATGTTTCTTACGATATGTGTTTGTGTGGCTTCATGTGAGTGGAGTTTTTGTTAAAACGAAGACTTATCAAGAACTATATACGATACGCCATGGGATATTCAAGGCTTTTTGATCTGTGTCTGATGTTATTTTAACGGTGTACAGTTAAAGATATTGATTGTGATACTGTCATTGACTGGTTTGCTATTAAGAAAAGGTAAATCAAATTTTAAGTAACAATGAGAAAATCACTTTTGAACTGTCTCTACCTCTAACAAGATTAGTATAAATATATGCACAATCTAATATAGCTCAATGCAGCAGTTACTTGTTTATTTTATGACAATCTAATCGTTTTTTTTAAATAAAATATATTTTCGTTTTATTGCACATATTATCACATTGGGAACTTGACTTGCTTCGTAGGACAGTCACCTCCCTCTTGAAGAGATGCCTGAAAGAAACACTGTTAGAGAGTAGCAAAACTAAAATTATATTATTATTTATTTTTTTTTAAACAGTTACATTTCATGAATTCTTTCACATCCGTAATCCTGTTTTTTGGAAATCTATCTTCTGCAAATAACATGAAGGTTATTAACTTGTCTCTATTTCTTGTCCTATTTTCATGTGTCCTGTCCGTTGGGGAAGTCTCTTGGTTAAAAGTTATTTTCTTACTGTACTTGTTCTTATTTCAATCTTCCACATACCTGGTCCCACTATTTTCTTTTTTTCTTCTTTAAGTTCTATATAAATGATATTCAAGGGAATCAATCGATTTCACTTTCTTAATGTTTTTATCGATATCTTTAAAGAATATTATGAGGAATTTTTATTTGCATTCTCTTTTTTGTATTCATTTTAATGCAGTAGTGGTTTCAGCAATTTTTTACACACATTTTGCAAAACATTTTATATTATTAATAGGAATATTTTTTTTTTTTAAATTGTTTAAATTTATTAAGTAAAAAACTTTAAACTTATAATTTTTACAGAAATATATATATTATTAATTATGCTAAACAACGTACATTCAGTTACACTTTATGGACAGCTTATAACCTTGAATTCGATCCCTATATCTTGGGATAAAAGACAAATATACCGTGTATTTGTTGTTAATTTTTTATATAGATCATATAAGGAAAAAAACATATTCGGGGCCCCCGGTCGAAAACGGAATGTTATAAAAAGTTCATAGCCTCTTAAGGCTTCCTTCAGGAAAATGATGGATATATGTTTCATGTTTGGTCAAGATCCATAAATCCATGTAAAAGTCTTTGTAGAACAAGCAAACCCACAATCAAACAAACAAATCCACAAACTTTAACATTTACATCTATTTATGATACAAATTCGTATACAATTTGCAAGATTATCA
The DNA here is from genome assembly GCA_964033795.1 of Lymnaea stagnalis. Classification (NCBI taxonomy): domain Eukaryota; kingdom Metazoa; phylum Mollusca; class Gastropoda; family Lymnaeidae; genus Lymnaea; species Lymnaea stagnalis. Next base: position 31,066 of record CAXITT010000941.1, read on the forward strand.
ATTGCGAACATGCTGACTATTCAATTGTATTGAATCCCTAGATGAAGGGATCGAAGTCAAGTGGACTACAGATTTATATACAGTCCTAATACAGAAAAAGAGTTAAATCATGAATGTTTTTAACAATTTAAAAAAAAATGTACAAAACCATTGTTTCTAAAAAAAAAAAGTATACATTTGCATGGCACAGAAATAAAATAAAACCTCTTTCAAAATCCTAAATGATATCGACGGAAACATGTAGTATAAGAATGCGATTGTTTCCCTTGAGATGCATTTATTTTGTTTAACATTGTTTAGATGAAAAGAAGAGAAAATTTTTGAAAAAGATTATTTGAATGGTTAAAATTAGATACCATGACAATATGATAATGTTATTTTGGCTAATAGCCTTTCTCAGATTACAGAAGTGAAAAACAAGAAATATAACTCTTTAAAATAATATTATTTATAATGCTATGTTATGTCATGAACCTTCTACCTAAATCACAATAAACTCATGGTTTTTTAACTTGTAGACACAGTGATTGACTAGGCGCGTCCTTCATTTATTGATTGACAATCTAAGCTCAATGATTCAAATAATTAGGTGGTCTATGGTGTCACGAGCTCCCTTATCTTCAGTGACATTTTCTCAAATTTCTACACTACCTCTGACACCACCTTGTTTTAATGTGCCCAATGAAATATGACAACAATGCAATAAACAAAATGTATCCTCAATTTAACTTAAATAAACGAAAAATAATATATCATTTAAATTTACTGTCTAATATTAAAGGTATTTAATAAAAAAAATATGTATGAATTTCTTATGAAACATTAAATAAAACACCTCAAAAGATATGCTATACAATATAGATGGTTGTCCCATAAATATGACTATTCAATTAACACATGCTTAACACAATTAAGGCACAATAGAGGCAATCCTAACTTATGCTCCAAGTAAGACACTACACATCTTTATAGCGATGTCTTGAACAAGTCGCTTCTCTTCAAATTAAGGGTCTTTTCTATCGACAATGATGTTACCTGGATCTTTATTACGTATCGCCTTCGCTCTGTGTTGGTATGCATTCACTGTCAACACGGCCACCTTTTGCAATGATTTATTTCAACTAGCCTTAAATAAATGCTCAATATTGCTGAACTATATTATAAAGTAATCATCTACACAATGTGATGTATGCAGAGCTCAACCGAAACACTTAAGGTACTCTTCCAAATATAACTTAGTATAACACCGTGGATTACTGTGGGGAAAAAAACAACTGAGTCTGAGTCCAAGACTTAACACATAGGGAAGAAGTATTCTTGTGAGGACTGCAGTTGGTGGTCAGTAAAGTAACTACATTTGGTAACACTCGTTCCTCCCCTAACTTCTATCGATGACGCCTCCCAATTGTAACAGTTCCCATAGAATGTCATTAAATGCTTCCATCACGCTTCGATAAACTCAATCCTCAAGGCGTTCTAACGTGTGTCAAAGACGATGCATTTTGGTCTCGATTCTTCTTTAATTTTTCTCCAGGGACGGTGTTGACCAGTGGTTCTCAACCTTTTTAATGCCACGACCCCTTCATACAGTTCCACATGATGTGGCGACCCCCAACAATAAATTATTTTCGTTGCTACATAATAACTGTAATTTTCCTTCTGCTATGAATAGTAATGTAAATATCTGATATGCAGTTTTTAGTTTCATTGTTACAAATTAAACATAATGAAAGCATAGTTATTAATCACAAAAACAATATATTGTGAAATATTGATTTCTGATTAAAAATAAGTGAACTTTTGTCTTGAAGCATGGTGTAGCATGAGTAACAGACTTAATATAACAACAGTAAACTACTTTGCTACATTTTGCGACAGTATTTGTTTAAAGCCAACGTCATTGTGAGGGTTTAGATTGTATCTTTCTTACCAGAACAGAAATGCTCAGGACAGTCTTTGCAAGAGCACACCGAAGATGATCTTTCACAAGTCTATTTCTATATTTACACTTGATTACCAACAAGCTGGAAAAACCGTGTTTCTCAAAGATATGTTGCTAGAAAGGGAGAGGAAAGTGCAACAAATTCTAAGACAGAAAAGGGAATGACTGCAAACACTTGATCCAGAATTTTGTAACTTACCTTGTAGAGAAATCAGTTCCCGCTGTATCGCTGTTCAATGAACTACTCTTGTTCTGACTCAGAAACATCTTTAGCTATGACTGTGAATGGACTTCGACAAGTATAAATGGGGTATTAGGTAGATTTGGAAAGTACGACTAAATTTCGTCTGCAAGCATGTGCAAGTGTTCATCACAGAATTGATCATCGTAAGTCTTTTTTCTGGTTCGATGTTATGTTCCTCAAAGAAAGAAGATACGACAGTCAACATGTAAATTTTATTTTCATCCAATTGTTTTTTTTTTCAAAGATGAGGTTTCATTTGGAATGATAGCATCTTTTCAGATAAATTTAGGCACGTTGCATTTGGTCCTTGCAGAGATAAATGTAACTCATTTAAGATGGCAAAGATGTCAACCAAGTAAGATATTTTGTGAAGTTAACTTTTATCACTAAAAAGTGCTTCGAACTGCTGTCTTGCTTTCTGATTAAAAAACTGTTTCAGTTCACCAGGAAACTCAAAAACACGTTTTAAAACGTTTCCTCTCCACAACCATGTGACTTCAGTGGGAAATAGCAGAGCATTGTTCGGCGCATCCAACTCGTTGCACAGTTGCGAAAACAGTCAGTTGTTTAACGAGCAAGACTTTACCAAATTGACAGAACTGATGACACTTTTCATTACTTCTTGTAACTCTTGTGGCAGCGTCTTAGTAGCTAATATTTTCCGATGAATAATGCAACCGTTCCGATGACTTTTGGCGACTCATTTTCTACCAAACTTTGAAATTAAGATTGACACCCTATCCTAGCACAGCTGGAGCACTATCTGTGCAAACACCACAAACCTTTTCCCAAGAGATATTATGATATTTCAGAAATAAACGAATAATGTAAAATACATCACGTGGGGTAGTTGTTGTTTCCAGATGTTTGCAAAATATAAATTCATGTTTAAAGTTGACATCATTAATATACCTCACGTAAACTAGTAACTGTGAACAGTTTGCAACGTCTATAGATTCATCAAGCTGGCTACTAAATATTGGAAGTGGAGCGGATTTAATTTCTTGGATTACCTTATCACGAATATCAACAGATATATCATCTATTTTTTCTGCGGACAGTGTCGTTAGATAAGGAAATTGCACTCAAATTCGTAACGAAATCGTCTCCGATCATAGCGCGCATAATGTCTTTGGCCGCTGGCAACAGTAAATCTTCAGCAATGGTGTGAGGTTTGACAGCTCTTGTGATTCTGAGAGCCACCAAATATGAAGCTTCGAAGTTTTGTTTGTGGTACTTGCCACCAGTGTCAAGCCTGGCTTTCTGAAGTCCATCAACTTTACTTCTGAAATAGTTGGTATCCTTGCCGACAAAGCTCGGATGCTTGCTACCAAAATGACGTTTTATTTTGTTCGGCTTCATAGAGTCGGCTGACAAAACTTCACAACAAATAACACATTAGGGTTGTTCAATCCCAGTTGTAATTATTGAGGTAAAACCATAGTGGAAATAATCCTCACTGGAGTTTCTTTTCTTAATGTTCTTCTAAACGCGACTCATTGCCATGTAATGGTTTGCTAATGAAAGTAAGAAATAACTATAGCTATAAAAAGATGATATATTAAAGATCTCAGTGGAAAAGCGAGACTTGTCACTATTGGAAAATTTTAAGATAATGGAATTTTAAAGTTTGAAAGTATCCAAGTAAAAATAAAATGCTACAATTCAACTGTATTTAGTGATAAGATTTATCTTCAAAAATATATCAGTTGCTAGGTATTTTGTGACTATTTTCTACATTTTTCAGCTTATTATCAGGCTGACGCAAAATTGTGACATCTAATTTTTCCACTGAAAATTTAAATTTTTGAATTAAACTATATGTGCTGGTTTTTAATGCCAATAACATCTCTAATTATCACTTATAAAGCTTAAATGACCTCTCTTAATAATAAAACAAATTTTGGCTAAAATTTAAAAAACAAGAAGCAAGACAGCCGCACATTTTTGCGTCTAGATATTTTGCCTTTATCGGGCAATCATCATTCATTAGTAGCTGTGTGACTTAGCATCATAGACATAAGACAGCATGCTGAGCACACACTCATACAGGCACCATAGTAATTGACTGCAGGAGGTGAAGGCTACTGAAACTGTTTAAACTTAATCCTAAACTTTCCTATCATTACACTGATTCTAATCACATAAAACTTGAAAAGTAGCTTTCTTTACCCCACTCATTATGACATGCAAGACTCATAAACCGATATTTATTTAGTCCTTTATATTTTCTATGCAAGCTCTTACTTCCTTACTTGCCATTTGTAAAGCACATTACGTGATACTAAGGTAGCTCACTTTGATTTTTTTTTTTTCTTCTCCATGTTCACTGGACTTGTCTGATTCTTCCAAAGTGCATTATTTATAGACCGCGATGACCGGTTAATGAGCTGATTTGTGCTGTCAGTTTCACTATAAGTTCCAGCTTTACAATGGGGTGAATGCTTTAAGGGGGATAACAAACAAATGATAATTTGTCACATGTCTGATTTTTCCGCTGGACCAAATCAATCGGTTTCTGGAACCATCATCTTTAGAAAGTGTGTTTTCCCGGTGGTCTTTGGTGACCCCCAAGGGTGTCGCGATTCACAGTTTGTGAACTACTGCAAAGGGGAGTAGAATAACATTTGCCTTAAATCCCTACAATAGGGATCGAACTTAAGTGGACTACATCTTACAATAAGACATAATAATGCATTTGTTCTTTTTTTTGTTTAAATTAAACAATTGTGGCACCACAGACTTAAGGCTTTTTTCCACAAACATAACTACACAGACATTACATTAGAAACACATTTTAGATTTAAAATACAAAACATAATTCAAAACATATGTTAAGAAATATTATGACAAATAATACATTCATAGTTTATAATTCCAACTCATTTAGATATCAAGTTAAAAAATTAGTAATTTACACAAATGTTTAATTTAGTACACTCTATTATAATGTTAACATTTTGTTTAGTTCAAACTTCAAAAATGTTCCTGTCATTATTTTAGTTTTACTCTGTATATGTATATATGTATTGAATTATCTTGAATTTAAAAAAATAAAAAAAATAAAAATAAAAAAAAAAACAAAAACAAAACAAATGGATTATTATGTCTTATTGAAAGATGTAGTCCACTTGAATTCCATCCCTATTGTAGGGATTTAATGCAAATGTTGTTCGACTCCCCATTGCAGTGGCTCCCAACCTGTTGGTCGCCAAAGACCTCTGGGAAAACACACATCCCGATGATGTGGTCCCAGAAACCGATTGATTTTGTCCTGCGGAAAAATCAGACATGTCACAAATTTTCATTTGTTTGTAATCCCCCTTAATGCATTCACCCCATTGTCAAGCGGGAACTTATAGTGAAAATGACAGCACAAATCAGCTGATTAACAGGTCATCGCGGTCTATAAATAGTGAACTTTGGAAGAATCAGACAAGTCCATTGAGCAAGTAGAAGAAAACAAATCAAAGTGAGCTCCCTTAGTTTCACGTAATGCGCTTAAGCAATTGCAAGTAAGGAAGAAGGGGCTTGAATAGAAAATTAAAAGAACAAAATAAATATCGGTTTAGGAGTCTTTATGGTCATAATACATGGGGTAAAGAAAGCTATTGTTCAAGTTTTTTGTAATTAGAATCAGTGTAATGATAGGAAAGTTTAGGATTAACTTTAATCAGTTTCAGTTGCCTTCTCCTCCTGCAGTCAATTACTATGGTGCCTGTATGAGTGTGTGCCCAGCATGCTGTCTTATGTCTATGAGGTTACGTCTCTGTTACAAATAGCCTCTGATGATTGATGATTGCCCAATAAAGGCAAAACAATTATACGCAAAAGTCAGCGCCTGTCTTGCTTCATCTCATTTGTTTAAAATCTGACCACTGACTGCAGTGATGACCACTGACCACTGACTGCAGTGATGACCACTGACCACTGACTACTGTGATGAGACTATGATTACAATATATCAACATAAACACTGTCAGTCATTTTGTGCAATTGCATTTAGTCCCACCTGATCAAGAGATGTTAAAACACTATGAATATCTCAATGTTTTAAATTTTATTGATAATGCCGGCCCTTATATTTTTTTAGATTATTAAAGGAAGTCGTTACAGTAAACTGATTGATGACGGATAGAATACAAAAAAATTGCCTGTTCCATAAATTTCAGTCCCATTTTAGGTTCATAATAATCATAAGGAGTCACATTACTCATTTGCTATTTATAATTTATAATAAGCTGAATAATAATGACTTTGTGAAAGTGTAAACTTGATATAATTTATTACATTATCGTTGAGTCATTACACTGCAAGTACAAGATCTCAGAGGCTTGTACATTACTTTAATTATATTTTGTGTCCACAATGTTTTTTTTTTTTATTTTGGCCACAATTTCTTTATTATTAAGAGAGGTCACTTATGTTTAATAAGTGATTAATAAGAGATGTTATTGGCGTTAAAACCATAAAATATAGTTTAATTAACAAATTTAAATTTTCAGTGGAAAAACAGATAAGTCACAATTTTGCGTCAGCCTGATAATAAGCTGAAAAATGTAGAAAATAGTCACAAAATACTTAGCAACTGATACATTTTTAAAGATAAATGTTATCACTAAATACAGTTAAATTATAGCATTTCGTTTTGACTTGGATACGTTCAAATTTAAAATTCCATTTTCTCAAAATTTTCAAAATGCGAATGAGATCTTCAATATATCATCCTTTTATAGCTATAGTTATTTATAACTGTCATTAGGAAACCATCACATGACAATGAATCGCGTAGAAAAGAACATTAAGAAAGGAAACTACAATGAGAATTAGTTATACTATTGTTTTACCTCAATAGTTACAACTGAGCAACCCCAATGTGTTATTTGTTGTGAAGTTTTGTCAGCCGAATCTATGAAGCCGAACAAACTAAAACGCCATTTTGATAGCAAGCGTCCAAGCCTGGCCGGCAAGTATAAAAACTATTTCAGAAGTAAAGCGGATGGACTCCAGAAAGCCAGGCTTGACACTGGTGGCAAGTACTACAAAAAAACTTAGTAGCCATCGAAGCTTCATATTTGGTGGAACTCAGAATCGCCAGAGCTATGAAACCCCACACCATTGCTGAAGATTTACTGTTGCCAGCGGCCAAAGACATTGTTCGCGTTATGATCGGAGACGAATTCGTTACGAAATTGAGTGCAATTTTCTTACATAACGACACTGTCCGCAGAAGAATAGATGATACCTCTGTTGATAATCGTAAACAAGTAATCTAGGAAATTAAATCTGTTCCACTTCCAATATTTAGTATCCAGCTTGATGAATCTACCGACGTTGCAAACTGTTCACAGTTACTATTTTACGTGATGTATATTAATGGTGGTGACTTCAAAGATGAGGTTCTATTTTGCGAAAATCTGGAAACAACAACTACTGATGTATTTTTTAGGAACATAACATTGAACCAGAAAAAAGACTTACAATGATCAATTCTGTGAAAGAACTCTTGCACATGCTTGCAGACGAAATTTAATCATAATTTCCAAATGTACCTAATACCCCATTTACACTTGTCAGAAGTCCATTCACATTCATAGTTAAATATGTTTCTGAGTCAGCACAAGACGAGTTCATTGAACAGCGATACATCGTGAACTGATTTCTCTACAATGCCAGTTACAGAATTCTAATTCAAGTGTTTGCAGTCATACCCTTTTCTGTCTGAGACTTTATTGCGCTTTCCTCTTCCTTTCTAACAACATATCTTTGTGAAACAGGGTTTTTCCAGCTTGTTGGTAATCAAGTGTAAAGATAGAAATAGACTTGTTGTTGAAGATCATCTTCGTTGTGCTTCTTGCAAGACTGTCCTGAGAATTTCTGTTCTGGTAAGAAAGAAACAATCTCAACCCTCGCAATGACGTTGGCTTTATACGCATACTGTAACAACATGTAGCAAAGTAGTTTACTGTTGTTATATTAAGACTGTTACTCATGCTACAACATGCTTCAAGACAAAAGTTCAATTATTTGTAATCAGAAATCAATATTTCACAATATATTGTTTTTATGATTAATCACTATGCTTTAATTATGTTTAATTTGTAACAAAATCTGCATATCATATATTTACATTACGATTCATTTCCGAATGAAAAATACAGTTATAAAGTGGCAACGACAATGATTTTATGGTTGGAGGTCGCCACATCATGAGGAACTGTATAACGGCGTTGCGGCTTTAGAAAGATTGAGAACCACTGATCTAGACGATACGGGATAAAGATACAGTTTTTTTTCTGTAACCAACGGAACCATAGCATCATTGAACAGAACCTCAAAACACACCAATATCTCCATATGACTACGATCATATAGCTTGACTGTAACCAACGGAACCAGAGCATCATTGAACAGTACCTCAAAACACACCAATATATCCATATGACTACGATCATATAGCTTGACTGTAACCATGACATATCTCTTAGTTAAGTGACGTTTTACAGATACACTTATAAACTAGTTAATGACACTATTTCAATATACAAAACCAGTGGTCGGAAAATCACGACTCTTGAGCCGCATGCGGCTATATAGCGATTTGATGGCAACTAGGTCAGTCGGTCACAAAATGGTTTTGACTCCAAAAATCATGGTTTTTGAAAGGTTCCAGAAAAGAATTGTGGCTCTCAAAAACTTTGTAATCGTCATGAACCTGACTTTTGACACTTTTGACTGATGAGTTTTCTTACCACTGTACCACATTAATAAAAAAAAATGTATACATTATTCATTAGCAAACATAGTTAGGTGATCAATTCTAACTATGTTTTGGTAAACATTGTAAAATACTAGAGGATAATTCTTTTGATCCAATCAATTTAAATTATTTATTAATACGTGTGGGGTTGAAAGTGAATCATACAATGTCATCAACAAAAAGGGGGAGAGTGAGGAAACTGTAAACGGGCACTAAACTAGTTGATGGGATTCGGTGGTTCTTTTATTTAGAAGTTAACCAATAACCAATCTAACCAGCTCACCATCAAATCAGCACTTTGTCTAAACAACAATTCATTTAACAAGAAACTCATTAAACCAGCAACCCATCAAACCAGCAGCTATTTTAACCAGCACCCAATCAAACCAGCAGCTCATTTAACTAGCATCCAATTTAGGTCCTATCTCTCTTATAGAACGCAAACGGCCTCTGTCGATGGCTGTCTCTTTGGCAGTGCTTATGTGATGTACAGAGTGCCACAGGGTTCCATTTTAAGCCCGGTTATATTCCCATTGTATACCAGCCTACTGCTCCTCTTGCTTGGGAGGTCTGCTGTTGAGAACAGTCATTTGCACATGACACGCAGCTATACAAACATACCCATCCCTCTCTTGTCAAATTCTTCTGTCCAGACTTTGAGGGGGTGCATTGATGATGCCAAGTTATGGATAACACTCAGCAAGTTGAAGCTCAATGATGACAAAACAGAAGCACTCCTCATTTAAAATCACAAATCATCCTTTACCTCAACTCTTCCCACCTCATTTCAAGTAGGTAACTCCGACATACTGTTTACACACTCTGCTAGGAATCGTGGTTTTATGCTTTCTAACAACTTGTCTCTCCATAAACACACCTATCCGTCAGATCAGCTCCATCCGCAACTACCTCACAGTTAACACTACATAAACTCTAGTCTGTGCTCTTGTTCAGTCTCGCTTTGACTATCGCAACTCTCTTCTGTCAGTTTCACCAGAACACTTCATAGAAAAACTGCAGACAGTTCAAAACTCAGCTGGTGGGTTAAGCTAGTTCTAAAGGCAAAAAAAAAACGTGATCACGTCACTCCACTACTCCTTTCCCTGCACTGGCTAACTATACAGGCACGCATTGACTACAAGCTGTCTGTTCTCTCTCACAAATTTTCATTTTGATTCCGGCCCTTCCTATCTAACCGAACTTCTTTCTGTCTATTCACCCATTCGACAGCTTCGCTCCTCTGCAGACACGCGTATTCTGTCCTTTCACAAGACCCAGACTAAAACATATAGTGAACGATCTTTCTCTTTCTGCACCCCCAAACAATGGAATTCATTGCCACTACATATACGCAATATACCAACTTCCCAGGCCCTTAAAACTGCTCTTAAAACACATCTTTTTAAATTATACTACCCTGGCTGATTCCCCTCCTCTGACTGATTTACCTCCTCAGACTGATTCCCCACCTCTGACCAATTCCCTCCCTCTGACCGATTCCACTCCTCTGACTGATTCCCCACCTCTGACTGATTCCCCACCTCTGACTGATTCGCCTCCTCTGACTGATTCCCCACCTCTGACCAATTCCCTTCCTCTGACTCATTCCACTCCTCTGACTGATTCTGACTGATTCCCCTCCTCTGACTGATTGCCCTACTCTGACTGATAAACGATCTTGCCTACTGCCGTCCATTGTGTGCTTTGTACAATTTCTGGGGTGGGTGGGTGAATATACATTTGATTTTTTTTTTGTTTTTTTTTTGACTCCATGGTGTTTTTTATTTCTTTTTTAAATTTTATTTTAATGTCATGATTACGTCTGTGTTCCTAATATTTTTTATGTACAGCTCATTGAGCCCAGTCCTAGGTTGAGGTACCGTACTATATATTACCACAAGTTATTATTATTACTATTACATGCAACTCACGCAAAAGAATGGAAACTCTCCTAGGCAGACTACATTGGTACATTGAACAATTCCCACAACACTTATGACGACCCAGGTGCCAAGCTGTATCATCCACAGGGCTTTCCAGCGGCGATGAGAGGGGCGATGTGTCGTTGGAATGCATAATCCTAGAAGAAGAATCTCAGGCCTTGTGGACAATCGTCTTGTGAAGTCCAAACCATCGTCAGCGTGTGACGGACACTAGCTAAACACAAAAAAAGTAATAATAAATATGTAAATAATTTGTATATATATATTGGTGGGGAGGGGGAGAGTAGACAGTGTCGGTATAAAAAATTGAGACATTTTTTTCTGAGTATTTTTAAATATGATAAATGAATCTAATTTTTTTTTAGCGATTACTTTTAAGGATTTTTAAAAAAATTCACGACTAATGTGTCATAAGTGTTATGTGGGTGTGCGCGCATATAATGATTGTAAACAGTTAAAATTGTTGGCCTTACAGCCTGTTTATTGCCATTGTATCCCTACTGATAAGGATCGATATAAAGTGGACTACCACTTGAAAAATGCAATCGCCTCTTTGCATTGCTTGGACAAGCGGAAACATTGGTTAAGCATAGTTTGTTTGTAATAAATTTCCCTTAAATTTGAAATGTTGTAGTTTCGTAAAAAACACTTATAATTTGAGAGTTAAATTAATTTTTACATATGTTAAGGACTATATGATTAATTTCTTATTGTAACATAAACAAATTTACACATTTGTAAAGAAAGTTAAAAAAAGATCTCACTCATTATTCTCAATTTTATGTCATTTCTTTTTTATTAAACGATAGTTATTGTTTCCCTTGAAAAAGGGAATCGTCTTTTATGCTCATAAAAAAAAAGTATAAAATTGAAAAATATTGTGGATAAACAGAAAGGTTAATCAGTATTTAATCAATATTTAAATTGTTAGCAAGGCAGCTCCCAACTGACATTGCAATTTATTTCAATGTTTTTTTTAATGATATAAAAATAAACCTAACTATAAATATGTTTTAAATATGTTATTTCTCTGTTATTACATTTTCTTCATTTATGTTTTAGATTATGTTTTGTTCAATTTAAAAAGTGTTCCAAATGTTATGTTTTAAAAAAAAAATAAAGCCTTTCGTGGTGCATTCTTGTTTTCTGTTAAGTGAAGGTATATTTAAAAAAAAAGAAATTAACTTTAATGTAATTGTAGATAATAACATATTTTTAAATGGTCCTTATTAAAGATTTAAACACACTTGTCTATTAAAACGAACAAATTTATAGCAATAATATTCCCTTTCAGGATGCGACAATCATTACAGATATTTCAACATCACTGTTTAATTTTAACTTCTTCTTCTTCTTCTTATATTTGAGGTGCCCACGATCAGTTTGTTGATGATTATGGCTCCTGGTTTTAAATTCAGAGTTTGCCTTCTCTTAGACAGGTTGCCGTCCAAGGCTGACGAGTCCCATGCACCCGGGTTGCTTGGGATGGCTTTGCTTTGGTGGGGATTGAACTCCAGACCACCAGCGAATTTGTTTGAGACAGTTTAGACCACTCGGCCACCCAGCTACCCCATTCTTACATGAATGAATAAGCACACAATATTTTTACCCTACTCCCCCGTTTCACATCCCTCCCCCCCCCCAGATTTGTGTCTGCATTCTAAATCACACCCACAGCTGCTGTAGAGGTCTTGGCCAAAGTAGAACCATTACAAATATGGAGGGGAAAAGCAATATTAAGTATCGTAGAGAGGTACCGACGGCTGAATAAGAAGAATCCGTCGTTTCAGATGCAAGAAACCTGGTAGGCTGGCAGGAGACTAAAGCGATCCTCTTTAATTGACCAGGTCGTGGAGCTTGAGAGAAAAGTCGCCCTTCGTTACAATAGAGAACGTCTGACCCTAATCCCAGTCAATCCGCCATATGCGGAAACCTTATGTCCCTTCATACAGTTGACATTGACCGATGCAGGAGTGTCAAAACGTAGCCCTGAACATATCAAGAAAGTGGCTGCCCCAGAGACCAAGACTGTGTTTTCCAAAATACCAGTGAAAGTGTTCATGCACGGCTCCGTCAATCTGAGAGAAAGAACCTCTGGGTTTGGAACGCTCCTACTATACCCAGCAGGAGGACCACCGAATGATGCCTGCAGCATCAAATTTCGATGTGGAGCTTGGGGCTATTCTCAGGGCCCTAGAGAGAGTGTATTACACTTTAAAAGAGATGGGACACGCTGTGCTCGATGAGATCGTGTACTCGGACTCGAGATCTTCTCTCAGATCTTGAGAAAGAGACTAGACACCATCCACTTAGTTGACGTCATCATTGATGACGTGTGCAAATTCAGTGAACTAGGAAGCAAGGTCACAGTGCAGTGGATCCCAGGTCATGTCAACGTCAGTGGCCGTGAGACACTCTGACGAAAACCGGTCAAGGTAATGGGCAGACAGCACAACCCTTAGAGGAATTTTTTTCTGCAAACTGCTAAACAAGACCCATGGTGGGTGTTAGGCAGCAGACAGCAAAGTTTAGTGACGCAAATCGACTGAGCATTTTCCATTGGCACATATTCCTGGCGGCTGGATAACAACAGGGATCTTGTCTTCGGGCATTGCAGCCTGGTCCAGGAGACACTAGTGCAGCACCTGTTGACCGAATTCTCTTACTAGATGCCCCGGGGGGAGCCAGGGCTGTTGGAGAGCCCTTTGTGAGGATAATATTGTTTGGCTCAGCTTAGCAGATGGACCTGGTAGCAAATTTACTATAGGGGGTAATGAGAGAGTAATCTCAGACCTTCACCAGAATAGGTGTGTTATCTAGCTACGTCTCTGTCAAACAAACATTCTAGTCGCACCACTGTAACCGATTACTCTAACTACGCCAATGTCATCAAACATTCTAGCTAAGCCTTTGTCAACAAACTGCACAGATTGTACCCGGGGGGAGCCAGGGCTGTTGGAGAGCCCTTTGTGAGGATAATATTGTTTGGCTCAGCTTAGCAGATGGACCTGGTAGCAAATTTACTATAGGGGGTAATGAGAGAGTAATCTCAGACCTTCACCAGAATAGGTGTGTTATCTAGCTACGTCTCTGTCAAACAAACATTCTAGTCGCACTACTGTAACCGATTACTCTAACTACGCCAATGTCATCAAACATTCTAGCTAAGCCTTTGTCAACAAACTGCACATATTGTGATATGAAAAATAGTGAAGCTAATGAGTCTAAAACACAACAATGAACTTTGACACGTCGATGTCATAACAAATGGGATGATTAGAAACAGTGTTGTTTTTTTTTTTAATGAATAAAACAAGGATCTGCTAATGGCATTAATGTGCGTAGAGATGAGGCGAAAGAGAAAGGCACCAGATAGGAAGGGAAACAAAGAGAGGAAAGGATAGTGAGATATTGTGAGATTGCAGCGTTGTGGCAAAGGAGGGAGATTGGGAGGAAAATGGGTTTTGGAGGGTTGATAATTTAATTTGGATCCCCACTAGTAAGGGTCAAAGTGGAGCGTTGTCCAGGTGAAGAATCAGTTCAAATTGTTGATGCCATAATTAGCCATTTCATAATTATATTTATTTACTACAGAACATTAAATTCATAGTTTTGATAAGAATATAAATAAGTTTAAAAACAATCTAGTACAATTTTAAATGGCTAACATATATTTTTATTTTAGATTGCCCTTAAAAATATAAAAACTTGATAATATATCAAATAAAATGTTTCACACACCTTAATAATAAATACTAAAAAAAGAAATATTATTTGATTATGTCCCTTGAAAAGAAATGCTTTTGGTATTCCCTTTCTATTTTGTTTTTTTAAAGGTTCAAACTAAATGTCAAAACTTATAATTTTATAAAATATAGAAGTATGCAGTGGCAATGTAAGACAGCAGTCAGAAACTTGGAGTTTTGAGTGAAATTAATTTTATTCTTTTTAGTTCGTTTTGTAAAAGTGTTTAGAAGATAGCGTAAATGTTATTTTCTTTCAGTTATTATCTGATATTGATATTTTAAGTCTAACTTATAGCTGTAAATGTATCTAATGACTTTTTGGCCTTCGAATTCGATTGTGTTGCTTTAATAAATATTAATACTAGAAATTTAAATAAGAATAAAAAATTCATTTTAAAAAAAAATGATATTGATTGAATAAGTCGATTATGTCTTTAAAACATTGATTAATTGGTACATTGTGTTTTGTCATTAAGAACAACACAAAGTCATACGAATCCCACAGTTGAGAGCAACAAAACAGTCATAAATTTTGCAAACTTAGGAGCAACAACACAGTCATAAATTTTGTAAACTTAGGAGCAACAACACAGTCATAAATGTTGCAAACTTAAGAAAATAAAAAAATCAATCAATGAATGTCCTGAGATCACTCTCGTCTCACTGACTCTAAACATCATAGAACTCTAATCACTGACTTAATCTTTAGACAACTCTCATCTCTGACTTCAATCTTCAAACCACTCTTATGTCCCTGACTCTAAATGTGAGACCATTCTAATCACACTTACCAACCAGAATTTGCGTCTTGTCACAAAACAACATAACTCAGAAAAATACAACTCACCTAATTTAAATTAACAAAATAACAATTTAAAGTTTTTACATAGTCACAAACGGTATTCAAAATTCTGTCAATTTAAACTAATTTTTCATGTATTAAGTAAAAATATTACCTGAATACATGAAAAACAATATTGAAACTGTTAAACTTACCAGTAAATCCTAGTTTACAGAGGAATCCTCTCACAGGGTCACATATGACAGCACCACTACTAGTACCACAGGTACAGTCATTGCTACAATTGAATCCCCTTTTACCTTGACCAAAAGCTACATAGAGCAGGTCACACAGGTTCAATTGATCAAATGTTTATTCATTGAATCTGTTAAACTAGAAGGATGGATACATTTTTTTTTGCAACTTAAGTTATTTGAATTTTTAAAAATATTTAAAAATATATATTAATAACAAAAACATTAATTTATAGACTGTAACACATGCTAATCTTTTGAAGATTTAACATGGCTAAATATTGCTATTTTGTGGATGGCCTGCCGCTATCACTTGAATTATGATCAATCTCTCTCAATCAATAAGTTATAATATTGTCCAATGAATAAATTACATAGTACTTTATTAGATTTTATAACCACATCAATAATAAGCCTTGCTCCAAGGATGTCCTGCAATAATTATTCTGGGATGCAACAATCACACACTTATATAATATTCCAAATCACAATTGAATCTCAAAATTTCCATACTTCATTAATCCATACAAGAGAGAATAAAAAGATGTCTGCTCCCTGTCAGATAAAATGGTACACTGCTTCAATCTACCAACGAGTGAGGTCTACCTCCACACTAGAAAAAAGTAGTTTCCATTCCATACTTCATTAATCCATACAAGAGAGAATAAAAAGATGTCTGCTCCCTGTCAGATAAAATGGTACACTGCTTCAATCTACCAACGAGTGAGGTCTACCTCCACACTAGAAAAAAGTAGTTTCCACATGTTCTCGTGATTCTCAAATGACTACAAAGTTATAATCAAATTACTACGCCATCCTGACATGTGTCGCGTGTAGAATTACAGCCCTTTTGGTCTATTACATAAACAAAGTAAGACATTTTAATTTTTTTTTTATTTCACAAAGAAATAAAAAAAAAAATATATATTTAATCAAGACAGAAAATTCTGGTTTGGTCATGTCAAAAAAACATACAAAAAACATAAATAACTATCGACTTCTCAGCTGACCACTCACCTTGGCACGACCAAATTCCTTGAAGACTGTAGCCACTTTTACACAAACAAAAGTCAGTGGTAGTACCCTGTACAAAATTACAGATGTCATCAAATTTGGGATCACACACAATGTCCCTTGAAATTCAGTTTAAAAAAAAATTGTCACTCATTTACATCTGTGTTCAATACGCTATAAACCTTTGCAAAGTAGTTCTTTTTTATATAAGATTTATCAAAGCTTTGCTAATTTCAGCCTTATATTCATTAAATCGATTACAGAAATAGATGACTGCCTTAAACATTTCAAACATTATAATTATATTTCCTATGGCCAGTGATTTAGGAAGGAGGTTGGCAGGCAAAAAGTGTGTTTCCCTCCAGGGCGTACATTTTTTTCTTATATGGGGAATGGCAATTTCATCCAAATGCATATATTTTTTTGGTTTTCTTGCTGGTAAGCGGTAGAGAAAATCTTTGCCCAAGCTGGTGGCACTAGTCCTAGCAACAACACTGCATGTGGTACAGTTTGATATTAATTCAATTCATTCCTATCTGTTTATTTCTTAATTCTTACTTTTGACACAACTTTTTTCTATCAGACCCCACAGTGCACCAATAGTTACACTTGCCGTTGACGTTTCCTATCAGTCCCCACAGTGCTCAAATAGTTACACTTGCAGTTGAAGTTCCCTGTCAGTCCCCACAGTGCACCAATAGTTACACTTGCAGTTGAAGTTTCCTCGTGTGTTCTCAAATATATTCTCAAAGTTGTGGATTTTTGTTGTACATTCATTGATATCTGAAACACAATCAAATGTTATCATTTAATAATTTAATACTTATCTTTTATGGCAATTATAACTACAATATTACATTTTTATAGAAAATCAAGATGAGAATAATTGATAATTGTAACACTCTTCTCGCAGGCATTCCTTAACACCACATAGACAAACTTCAGAAGGCACAGAACTCAGCATGCAGACTCATTTTTAAATCAAAGAAACATGACCACATTCAACCACACATGCGGCAACTCCACTGGCTTCCAATATCCTCTCGCATCAAACACAAGTCTGCCAATCTTTGCTTCAACTCGTTCACTGACCCTCACTTTTCTGTCTATCTCTCTTAACTGTTACTTCCTTATATCCCCACAAGACAACTACGTTCTTACCAATATCCTCTCGCATCAAACACAAGTCTGCCAATCTTTGCTTCAACTCGTTCACTGACCCTCACTTTTCTGTCTATCTCTCTTAACTGTTACTTCCTTATATCCCCACAAGACAACTACGTTCTTTCCATTGACAGTAGAACCCTCTCAATATCAAGAACCAAACTAAGACCATCGGTAAACACCGCTTCTGCTTCCATGGGCCCACGTTCTGGAACCAGATCCCCTTCCATATCCGTCATTGTGAAACCTCGTCCATTTTCAAAAAGTCCCTTAAAACTCATCTGTTTAGGTCCGCCTAGGACCTCTGATGCAACCTCCTTGCCCTACCTCATTTTCTGTTTCGGGTTGATTCTGAAGTGTTAAAGTGTCAAAGTGTCCACGTTTTATAGCCATTTTCATCGTTTCTATAGTATAGTAGTTACTATACTAGTGTCTCTTTTTTATTTACTTAGTTTACATGTTTTTAATAATTGTAAAGCGCTTAGAGCTTTATGGGAAGCGCTATATAAAAATGCCTAAATAAATAAATAAATAAATATGTTTAAATGGATTTTATTAAATTATATATTATTTTAATATTAGGGAACACAAAACTCAAGATTTAAAAAAAACATAAACAAAAAGTGAACTCAATTATATCTATCAGACATACCTTCACATGTTATTTTTATTGCTGGTATGTCGTTTCCTACCAAGTCAATAACAGCTGACTATGTGTTGACACATTCTTCAACTAATAAATCACAATTGATGTCTTCAATAATATCTAAATGAACAGGTTAAATTTAGGATCAAACTGTATTATAATTTATGACTAAATAAATCTTAATTAAAAGACATGATAAAATTTAACTGGAAAATTTCGCCATTCCCACAATAAAAAAATTAAAAAATGAAGTTCCCACCTATACTTTTGTGTCTCGACTCAGAGTGTATCCAGTTTTGCATTTACATAAAGCAGAGTAATTTCAAACTGAGCAAGCATGGAGTACACGCGTCACTGAGCAAGCCTGTGAAAAACCCTTCTCCTTACACAGGGTGGCAGTAGTTTGTTCTGATAGAATTAAACATTTGTTGTTACAAATTGTTTCAGCAAAAATTGTTTACTAATTTAAAAGTACCTTCATTTCAAAAGGTTTTGATTTTTAATATAGCTTTGATTTTATTTGAACTATTCCTATTTTGCTTTGAAAACATGTGAACTGTTCCAACCTTGCATTAACTTAATTCAAACTATTCCCACCTGATATTTAATGCATTTAACTATTTCTGAGTTGCATTAAATTCATTTGAACTATGGCCACCTTGCATTGAGTTCATTTGAACTATTTCTATGTTGCATTTAATTCATTTGAACTATTAATTTGTTTAATTAAATTTAGTTGAACTATTTCTTCCTTGCATTTAAATCAATTGAACTATTCCCACCTGGCCTTGAGTTCATTTGAAAAAGTCCTACTTTGAATAACTTTAACTTTTTAAAAAAATCTACCTGGCTGGCAAGTTCCATTACAATTTTCAGTTTTTGTTTACTTTGACAGGAATATGGGTAACCGACCTCAGTGTTTAAACACAACTTTTGTCATGTGTGTGTTCTATCTGCACACTCATCAATATCTGATCAATACTGATCTGTGGTTTAGAAATTAGAAGAATAGATCAATTAATTCAACATCTAAACATGACATGTAAAGAAGAATATGCTGATGTGACAATGTGCCACTTTTTGTAAACTGCATTTTTATAACAAGTTGTATGTGTCTGGGTGCCACAAGGGCTACAGGGTAAGTGACCGATGTTAGCTCATCCTCACAGACAAGGATATTTAATTCAGATTAAAATCATGCGTGTCCAGTGGAGATGATATTCAGTTAAAACAGGTTTTACCAAAGTAGCATTACACGTGTGTAAATGTAATGACTGCACCCGAACATTCCGCACACTCACGAAGTAAACACATGATCACAACGCAAGTTGTAATTCCTCCAATCACACCACGCAGATCACTTCGCATCGCCAATCGCGAGAAACAGGGAAGAGGGAAGTGGCACAAAAAGACACTAGTTGTTTATACTAGACTTTTTTTTTTTTAATGTAAGTGTAATAAGGGGAGAGACTGCAATATAATGTGATGATTCTTGTAGAACATTAAATTTACTTGTTTGAGAAACTAATAAAGTTTTGGAAATATAACTTCAAGTAATACTTGTCATTCCTTTATCTGTTG